>JAQIUQ010005622.1:0-85513 GCA_030378365.1 Hybognathus amarus | reverse complement strand
AACGCTGGGCGCTCGACGCGTGGCCGTGGAAAAAAGAAGCGCTGAGCACCTCGGTACGCTAATGGCATTTGAAAAACGTGACACTCCCATTGAAAACAAACGCCAGGCGAGTGGGAAAAATGTTTTGGTGGAAACACAGTCTTAAGCAACACCTAAGCAATTACATAGATGCCACCTACGTCACTACAAATAGAACGCCGCCATATTCGCGACCGACTCGACCCGGTGCAGCCGCCCAAAGTGCCTATTTGAATGAGAGAGAGAGACAGAGATACCTATAGAAAATTTCAATTTTAGGCTCCGATCCTAATTTGTTACCCCCAGTTTTCTTTAGTCCATTATTATCTGCCCCAGGCTTGCCCTAATTGGCCATGATATAGAAATACATAAGTCATAGAGCGCACGCGTTCATGAAAGTCGAGGCGATGTCATGAATGATTCTTCTGCAGGAGTTCGGCTGGCATGAATCTATCTAATCCGAACAGCAACACTGGCTGGCACAGAGACACCTGCATCAGCACAGTCAGAGACATCAGTCAAATATCATAAAAGACTGCCATATCTGTCCGAAAGAACAGATGTTCAGTAACAGAGAAGGTTTAATAATCACAAATATCGAAATGAGTCTTTCGAGTCAAATCTTTTTGAATGATTTGGCTGCGGTTAAAAGCTATCAAGAGGTAATTAAAGCTCTTCAGTGATTATAATATAACGACTTGAATTGCAGTTTGTTCGTCACATAAAGCTATCATATTAATAAATAACGATATTAATATAACGGACGAGTCGTATAGATCACTTTTATGATACTTTTGTGATGTTATTTGTCTTTTGTTATTTTTATTTTTTTGCGTGACAGCCCCCAGTCGGCTAATGTTACTCATTCACTTTCATTACATCGACAAGAAGAGTCTCCATTAGGCTACATATTCAAAAATGTCCCCTTTGTCTTCCACGGAAAGTAAACTTAAGGATTTGCACATGAAGGTGAGTAGTTAAATGACGGCAGAATTATCATTTTTGGAAGAACTAGTCCTTTAATATGTATTTCAAGGCTGAGATTATGCATCGTCTGCAGAGCTAACATTAACGTTACTTACACAAAAATAACATCTAAAGCACATGTGACGAAGACAATATGAACTTCAGAAAAATATTTATTAGATTTAGGTAGACAGACAGTTACGTCAAAATAACCCCAAATCTAATAACTTACCACGATAAAGTGCATTTAAACAGATCCAACAAATTCAATGAAGAAAAAACATTATCTGTCGATATCTGTTTGTATAATGTTGGCCACTGAGAGTATAGGCTATAATAGAAATATAATTAACCATAAACCAGCAACATGAGACTTCAAGTCTTTAAAAAATGATTTTCTCTTCTCTCTTCTTTTGGTATAGAATAAAATACCAGTTCAGGGTTCCTCTTTCGGCTGTTTTTGCAGCCAACTGCACAACATATTGCAGGCATTAATGTGACCGTCGGTCGCAAACTGGTCGCAAAGATGGCGGCGCAAAGCTACAGAGACGTCACGCAATGAACCGAATGAATAGGATAAATTCCCTCCCTTTGTCTTCATCATTACATTTATTTGGATTTTATTGTCCTAACACTTTTGATGGACTCTGACCTGGTGGTTTATCATATTCCCATGACTCAACACTTTCAAGGAAAGCAATAGATTTAATCCCAAATTCAGTGGGGATCATACAAACACACGGTTCTTTCAAAGGCAAAATCCACAGACGTAATATAAACAAAAAGAATATTAGCAGCTCTGTTTTCAATAGATCTAATAGATTTAGATTTGGCACAGCTTTGTGACAGGTGACCACAGGTTACTGGTTGCTACACAACAGAGGGTCTCGTGACAGAAGCAATAAGCACACAAGCAATAAATGCGTTGCTACTCAGTTGGCGTCAATGTGACATCATGGTTGCCAAAACAAACAAAGAATCACAATCATCCCTCTACAATTCAATAGAGGAAAATTTGTTAGTTATTAGTTAAGGATGGCTAATTTGTTTAGCTTTTTGTTATTGTTCTTTTTTTCTTCATATACACAATAACACAAGCATATATTGCCCTAAATATTATGCCCTAAATATTAGTGTGCATAATACAGAGAAGAAACATTGCGGAATGTTTTGGGCTTAATGGAATGTAGTTGATGCCAGGAGCTGAAGCTATTTGTGGTGTTGGCAGAGGGCAGAGGAAGAGATGAAGAGGGCGTATCACAGCAGGAGGTGTGAAAATTAGCACTAGCAACCACACACGGAGAGAGAAAGAAAGAGAGAGAGAGATGCAGAACATACTAAACACTACAGCTATCTGGAAGAAATGGGACTTCAGGAGGCCCTAATGCCACATTGACGAATGAGCTCTGGGGTCCACTCAATCAGATAATGGATCATTAGTGAAAAAATATGCAGGACGGGGACTGGTGCTAATTGTCAGTTGTTGACAGGACTTTTAGATGTGGGTGTTGCACTCAAAAGTGGGGGCAGATTGTAGGGGCATTGCACAGGTTTTTTTATGTATTATTTTAGCCGATCTTCCTTTCTGACTTGCACAAAAACTGCATTGCAATCATTTACCAAACTGTCATTTGTGTGGAAACATTTCAAAGTCTGTAAAAATGGCGTTAACACAGACCAGAGATGGGACACGCTGAAGACGGATGCAAAGAGGTGAGGAGAGCACAAAAAGTACTGTACCGCGATCACAGCAAGCTCAATGTTCTCAATGCTAGAAATTTTGGAAGAAAAATATAAATACTGAATTGGGGTTGGGTATTTATGTGCATGTATCTCTGGAGGAACCGACTGTCTACAGAAATGCTTAGATGACGATTAGAAGTCAGTGTTCATAAGCACAAAGCTGATTTGTGTATAGCAGTAACCAAGGAAACGCTATATCGCTAAGGTTCCATAAGCGCCAAATACTGTCAAAAAGTAAATTTGCATTCTCATTGTCCATCTGCTGTTTAAGTTTAGTGCAGTTGTGTTTTATGAAGCATAATTTCACAAAACTGAAGTCAGACCATTTTACTTTAAATCTTGAAATTTAGAATCTTTGTTTGGATTGAGATTAAAACAGCAGTGGTTGCCTTCGTAATTTCAATTGGCTACAGATCATGATCGTCAAAAATCATCATCACTAGTTTAAATGAACTTAATGATCGAAGAAGTCTGGCATATGTCACCAGAGACAAATGGCATGGAAGAATTATATATTACAAGGTCTGTTCTTAAAAAAAAAAAATGTATGCACAGATTAAAAGTTTACAATAACATCTTTAACATGCTTTAAAAAAAAAAAAAAAAGATAGTGAATTTTCATTTCATGCCGAGATTGTAAAGTTTACTTGTCTTAGGTGTTACTTTATTATGGCAACAAAGTTGTAAAATTGGATACAATTTACCAAAATAATAATAATTATAAATATTATTTCATATTAAAAAGTCAAAATCATATTAACATACATTACATACTGCATGTTTTGTGAATTTAAACAGTCAACATGTAAACATTTTTTGATTGGTCCCATTAAACTTCCAACTGATTCTCAACAAACCATATGATTGTTCCAATCCAATCTGACTTCGGAGTCTGACCTAATGCTGCCTGAATCATAATCATACACTGTTTGTTCATTGGCCAGAGGAGAACTGGCCCCCAACTAGAGACTGGGTTCTCCGAGTTTTTTTCTTAGCTTGGCTTGCTTCAGTAGAGGACATTAAATTTAACATTTAATTTAATCTTCAACAATAATATTGATCTGCCTGCATTGACACCATTGTATGAGAACTGAACTGCAGCTGGACGGCGATGACATCATGGTTTTCTCCAGAGCAGCTATAAAACAAAACTTTTTTACAACAAAAATGAAACATCACTGAACTTACTTAAGCTGGACTATGGCGCTATTTTCTTTTGGAGACAAACTAAATTGCATTATTTTCCTTTTATCTCTGTAAAGCTGTTTTGAAACAATCTGTATTGTAAAAAAACGCTAAGGCTCGCATCGTCCAGGCAAAGCTTTTTTTCACGCGCCTGGCGATATGTTTTCAATTGTTTTCAAATGGGAGCACCATGTTTTTTAAACGCCCGAGGTGCGATTCCCGAAAGCATCATTAGCAAACTATGGTCGCACAGTTCCGTCGTTATCAGCATAGTTCAACGAGTCGGTGTTTGTGTAATGTAATTTACATCTTTTCGTTTTTCAAAAGATTTGAAGGACCGTGTTTGAATAGTGCGCATGTGCGAACGTACATACCATGTAAGAACGAGCCAAATATTGAGTCTGGTAATAAAGCAAAACAACTGAGAACAATTAGAAATAGTCCTCAGATGACATGTCTGTAATTTATATTAAAATAATATAGCGTTAATTGGATCTCAAACAGTTTCATTAAAGTAGTTAACTCCACCAGGTGCGAAACCAACGTGGTTGTACGACACTTTGCGACAGTGGGTTTCGGGAAACAGTCGTGACTAGCTAGTTGATTTCGACCAACGATGTATGCATACTATGGTAGTGAAGCAGTGAGACTAAGTCGTTGTACGGGCAGCGCACCCTGGGCGTAAACGAGGCGCTGAGCGTTTTTTTTTTTCACTCTGAAAGCGCGCCAGCGTTTTTATCTGGTTGCCGGGAGTTGAAAAATTTTCAACTTTGGTAAAACGCAGCGCTCATCACTGCGCTTTTACCCAGCCGTCCAATCACAATGGAGGAGGGCGGGACTAACACCCCACCAACCAACTGACACAACATTCTTTCTGTACAATGACATCAACCAGCAGAGCTAACCAAACAAAATGGATGAAAAATTGTTTTTTAGTATGAATCAAATTATCTGCGAAATCAGTTTCAAGTAAACTGTGCGTCGGATATTTCCGTATCATAGCAACGAAACGTCTCAAAGGAAAAAAAAAAAAAGCTGCGCTGCCAAAAATCTCTCAAGCGCCCAAAGCACGGCGTCTTTAGCAGAGCTTAAAGACCCCTCCGAAGAAAAAAAAATTCTAGGTCATAACATGTTCTTGTGTAATTTTTCTAATGTTAGAGGGCGTTTCTTGAGAAAAATAAGCTCAAAGTCGCATTTCTGAGTATTTCTACATTCAAATGACTGTGAATCAGTAGCAGACGCTAAAATACCGGCTAAAATAGACTGGAGTTGTGACGTAGTAACTCCACTGGGTGGGGCCACAAGCTCATACTCCCCTCCCTCCATACTGATACTCCCTAAACTTTTTACAAACAAGCACGTAGATAATGTATAATATACTGTAATAGTAGTTAATTCATGTATAATATATAATAAAACACACCACAGATGCACAATATAGAAAAGAGACGGACAGGGACAATATGGAACTTTTATTTTTCAGATAATGTTTTATTTTGTTATTTAATGCCTATAAATATAAAACAATATACATTCAGACGCAGTCAATAATACGAAACTAATGTTGTATTTCATGCGAGATACCAGCGGTCAAGTGACAAAAGAACGACTCATACCCGAAGACTCGAGAGCTGAACTAATCATTTCTCTTTCCGGTACTGACAGCATAGCCTCTATGGGACTGAACAGGAAGAACGAAAGACTCGGAACCAGCTCGAACCCAAACTTGAGTAATCTTGAAATATGAACTAATCATTACTAGGGATGTGCACTGAATATTTGAATTTTCGAATATTTCGATATGTAATTATTATTCGAAAAATAAAATACTATTCGAATTTTTAATACGTTGCTTTGCTGGCCGTAAATGCAGTGAGTCCATGATAAATCCTAAAGAACTAACTCGCAGTTACAATTAAATGCAACTGGATGGCGCTGTGGAGTGTGTTAACAAGTTGTCTGTATTTGATCACATAATGTTGTCGTCTGCCTCACGAAGTTTGGAATTAACGTTACTTGAAAAGGATCTTACTAAACAGAATTACTTTTGATCAAATTAATTAATTAATCTGAGTTATGATATCATCACCATGAGAAATCATATGAAATCCAAACAGTCGAGTGAGGAAAGACAGCTGTTCATCATTGAATCACAACTGCAGGTAAGCGCAGCTGGACCCTGCGTGATCAAAGATGTTAACTTATCTAATAGCAAAATGATTTTGAGACACACTTATTTTAAGTTTTCGTTGGGAGAGCCGGATTTAAGAACAGAAAATGCAAAGTGCTGTTAGAAACACCGTTCTCTGAAACGTCTGTCAGTACGACGTCTTTCTCTCACTCGAGCATAAAGTGCTGGCGACGCCCCTGCATGTAACGTTAGATATTATGGTTTTTCTCAACATAAACGTGAAACAATATAAACACGATAATCAGTCATTTGCTGACTCGTGTGTAACGGTATAGGTGTACGTTCTGCACGATATCATGATGCAATCTGCTTTATTAGGGGTTTTTCCGCTCACGCTGCTTGAGCATATATATATATATATATATATATATATATATATATATATATATATATATATATATAAAAGCATAATTAAAAGCATGCTCAAGCAGCGCGAGAGCATGCTAAATATATTGTTTATATATATATATATATATATATATATATATTGTTTACTCATAGGCCTACTGTTTAATGTTTTCAACTGAAAGAAAACTTTAATTACTTTTGTAAGCTTGTTGTGTATTGCCTAATTGTAAGCTTGTCCAGAAATGGTGACAAAAATGTAAAAAAAAAAAAATTAAAAATTCTAAAAAACTTTAAAAAAATGTATTTTTCGTTAAACATAATTTAAATAAACGAATATTTTGAATATTCAATTTTTTTTGAGCCTGAATATTCGAATGCAATATTTTTGAAAAATGCACATCCCTAATCATTACTCTTTCCAGTCCTTCTGTATCACACACGGCAAGGCCCAGCACACAGATCAGAGTCAGACACTGACGAGTCGAACAGCTAACGTATCGAACACAAGAGGAGGAGAAACAAACCTGATAAATATGAAGTTGCAAAGGAAAGAATGTCTCGGATCAGGAGGTAAGGTTAACTAACAGAATCAGACAGCAATAGCCTGAACTTAAGACTCAACAACTAATAAATTAATACAACATTTGAGTTGCTTATAATTTGTAAGTGTAAGCTAGCGGGAGAGACAGAGGAGAGCTCTCAGCAACGGGGAGGGGGAGGGTCACTCTGGTGCCAACGGCTCCGCCCACAACCCAGAGGCGAATTGCTAATGAGCTACTGCCGCTCTGCTGAAGTGAAGTCCCATAAAACGGCACAGGTTTTGTGATTTTGGCTAAAAATGGAATAATCATATTTTAAAGACCACTGGGAATGTTTATGAAATAGATCAAAATATGATTGGAGGGGGACTTTAAAGCACCTGACCTAATGCATGTATAAATGTGACTTGACTCTGCACACTAAGTGCTTTACTGTAACCCAAATGTTTGCCTTTTTCAGTGAAATATTTTTGGGTATTATCAACCAGAACAACAACAACAACAACAAAAAAACACCAAACACTGAATACTAGGCCAAATTGGGTGGAATTTATCATAAAAATATTGTATGGACATGTCAGATCAAGTGCAACATCACGCTCCCAAAACTCAGGGTGTGTATGAGAAACTGACAAGCTGAGGTTAGGCACAAGTGTGACAGTCTTTTAACTTTTTTTTTTTTAATTGCATACACTTTTTATAAACACTTTTTATAATTTATAGATTAATTGATTTAATTATCATTTCATACATTTCTTTAATGCCTGATTGCCTTATAAAAAACCTTTTTGGTCTTTCACTACATTTAAAAATGAACAATATAGGCCCTGAAAGAGCAGTCATTGTGGCATCACTTCCCCTAACCAAGAATGTTTTATGCAATGCAGAACAAATGTTCTTACATCAAGACTCCATTTACTTGTGTGATAAATATGGTGTAATATCCTGAAAGCACTGCTGGAAGTGTTTAAATGTTCTGAAGATTTGAAATAGTGGACAATGTAAACGCAATCAAGAATGACCTACAATTAGGCAAGAGTGTCTTTCAGTTCCAAGATATGAAAACAACAAACCATCTTATGTCCATTACTTAAAATCATACCTCCCATACAATATTGTGAATATTGATGTGGATATGTCTCATCAAAAACAGAATTCAAACGTTCTGTAAATCTTTAATCAAAAAACCCAGATTAAATGTTTAGATGAAACATAGCTTCCTGAAATTCTCTGACAAAACTGCCTAATTTTTTTTTTATTAATCTGTAAATCTGTAATGTGTGATGTATATCAGATCTTTGAAACATAATTCCCTGAAATAATTTGAGCAGAAATAGACTTTTCCCAAAATATGCTTTACACATTAAATAACAGATTGTCTTATTTATCTCATGACAAAGAACAGACTCGAGAAAGAAATTTACAGGATGAATTGACAGGTTCTGGGAATAAAAGATTTTTATGCAATTTATGTGCATTTAGATGCTATAAAGACCATTCCAACATTCGCTTGCATAACGCAGGTGTATTATAGACCTTTCAAAAGAGACTTCATTATATAGAATACTGTGTTTTATAACCAGGTAAAACAATTAAAACATTAGCTACACAAACTAAAGCTACACAAATCCATTTATCATATGTAGAAGACCTCAGACAACCCATAATATGGTTTCTTTCTCTTTGCTCTGCATGTTGTAGATAGTCAATAATCTCCAATACACATTCAGTTGCCACCACCCTGCCAATAGTTGCATAAACACAAGGCCAAAGTTCAAAGAGCAAACTCTGAACACCAGTAGTATACTCTTCCAATAGTGGACCCCACACATGGAATAGGATCTTATTTTTATTCATGAATATGATCTATTGCAGGAATTTATTACAATGCAGTCAATCCATGCACTGCTAGAGGTGCAGGTATGACATCACTTTGCAGGCCAAAACACACAAACGGGTTGGCATTTACTTCTGGCTCCATCATCCCATGTCAATACGTTTTTTTGAATGGGATTTTGGTTAAATGGCCAAAATAAAGTCTGTAGTGAAAACAAGGGCACTTCTACGTTTATATTCTACGACATATAGTACATGAGTATTATCCCACTTTTTTTCAAGATGTTACATGTCTTGAAAAAGGTGGTTGTGGTGGTGGAAAGGTGGCAGTCTGGGAGATTAAAAGCAATTCACGCCGAACAGGAAGCTCAGTCCGCTTTAACAGCCTCATAATTCTATAACTCTGTTCTTATAAACTATTTTAACTTACTGTTTTTTTATAAAACTGAAAGAGTTGTTGGAGGCGTTGAAGTGCGTGCGATGTGATCCATGCTTCTGGGTGCCCTGAAAGCCTTGTTCACACTACATGATTTTAAAACGTTAGGCTGAACTGTACGGTTCACAGTACATGACTTGCTCTCGGTGAAATCAGGAGTGTTCAAGTTGTTTAGCTGTTCACACCACACAACACAACGTGATTGATCCACAACAGGAGATAACGCACTACACGATTTGACAACGCACTACATAGAGATACAACCACGATTAGATGATAAGAGCAAATCATTTGTGACTCTGAATGAGAGCTGTTTCAGTACTAAGGTACGAGTCTAGAATACTGAAAAAAATCAAATAAATAACGAGGTGACAATAAGTCTGTCGCCCAATGATTCTGTCTTCTACAAACCACATTTTGTCACGAAAAATCATGCAATAAAACGAACCAGAAATGACGTGAAACAGCACGCGCGCCAATACCCAGTGAAGAAGAGAAGAACACAACACGCCAATATGGACGTCAGACAGAAACTAGTGCTTCAAACTGTTCGCGCGATGATTTGCTCGGAGAAAAAAACAATGCAAAAAAAGAAAAAATAAGATTTACCTGGTGACCTAATGATTGGCTGTAGCTCATGACATCACTGAGGTTGAGTCGCGCGATGGCTCTGGAAATCTAGCATGCTAGATATTTTTCTGGGCTCGGCGACGCATCTGCGAGAGGCGTTGCTGGCTTTTTCATACTAACAGATTGGAAAGCGTTCATCACCTGCTAATCGCCCCTGCGAGTTGCACGTGATAACACCCTGACCTGTAGGCGAGCTCAACGATTTGCCAATCAGGCTTAAAATCCTGTAGTGTGAACTTGGCTTAAGCAAAACTTAGTCCAGGGGCCCCTGTCAGTGCATTAAACAATAATTAAAAAAATAAACAAACATATTACCCCCAGTGGGTACAGAAACTCGTTGCCAATAAGGAACCAGTTCTGACGTAAACGGTAGTAACCAGAACGAATAAAAACGAAAATTTCTCTGTGTCATTAGGCGCACACACGCAATGTCTCTCCCTCTCCGCCGTGCGCGCACTATATGGTTTATTTGAGCACTGTCTGTTCTGTCTCACATGCAGACTCTTGCTCGCTCTACAATTCCGGGAGATTTTAATTTGCGGGCATCGGTGAGCCGTTATCAATATGCGGGACACTCCTGGAACGTCAGCTGATAGCGAGGAGATTAATGAGGATGCCGAAGACAAAACGCTCTTGGCTTTGTCTGCATTTCACGTGTAAAATTACACATCTGAATGATTGTCTGAAGACCATATAGAATCACGATTCACTCCAATCCATTGGCTGATGGCGCGGGCGCCACCTTGCCGCTCTCGTCATTATAATATATTAGCACACGCATCATCTGCTCTTAGGAGTTTGGCAGCGACAGTAGTAGTAGTATTCTCAGTTCTGTTTAACACAATACCAACATTTTAACTATATTTAAATACTCAAACGTGTAATTCCATACATTTTCCCCATACCGGCAAAGCAGTGTTGTACCTGAACACGTAGTACATTGAACGATAGTTTATGAACTCGTTCATATTTTGTGCAAAAGTGAACTGAACGTACTGTATTACTCCCTGCTGATGAACGTTACTGTAAATGCGTTCATTCTGGTGAGCGCACGCTTTCTCAATTTAACTTCGTTCAATAGACCATTTCACAAGATGTACACAACACTGGTCCAGAAGCACTTCCTGTTTCAGTTTTTTAACACTACATAAAAGCTGGGATAAAATACAACCAACAGAACATTTAAAACTGAATCAAAAAGTTAAACAAACATCTTTACAATGTTTTCTTTACATGTGAAATAAAGAAAACAGTTACAAACTGAAACAGGTGTTTCTGGACCAGTGTTGTTTACATCTTGTGAAATGGTCTATAGGGTGCCAGATTTCTATAGACCTTCCAGGCGGAAACCTGGCTAAAACACACGTAAAACAGGCCTTAATATGTCGCAAAAAAAAAAAAAAAAACACCCAATCTGATGAGAGGAAAAGGGTAGATACGAGCCCATAAAAATAACAGACAGTATAAACAAATATATAATACAATTATCATCATATATTAGTTTGCCATAATTAAATTATCATCACTTATTTTTATTATTGGTATTAGTATTATTATATAAGTATTATGGCTATGCCATTATTTATGTACTGTTACAGTACCCTTGACAGATTTCATTTTAATTTGGAAATATTTGCTTATTCAGAAACTCAATTTAGACCTGTCAGACTGAAGGCATCATCTTTGCTTTCTTATTTTAGAGTCCAGAGTCATATTTAAATATTTAAAATGGAACAAAAACTATTAAACTAAATTTGTAACTAAAATTGTAATTAAAAATGATGGAGAATTGAGTTTGACACCAACAATGAACCATAGTACAACTATTGGCTTTAAAAAAATTTTTTTAACAAACATTTAGCAGTGTTCAACATCAATGTTACAGCAAGGGTATGAAACTGCACGTTGCTGTTGATACAGGAACTGAGTCTTGTTGATGCTGTTGTGTTAAAAGCAGCCATTGTGCTTGGTGATAGTCCCTGATTAGGACTTAACCACAGGAGCGTGCTGCTACCCTGAGCCAACAATGAAAAGACAATGTGAACTATGAAACATCTGCTACAGGCAGATAGCAGACTGAGATCTACAGAGTTGGGGACGGGTAGCACGAGAGGATGTGGCAAAGATAAAATGAAGAGGGAAAATGAAGAGTAAGTAAAAAAAGCTCCAGTTACTAAAAGAGAGTGTGAACAAAAAATGTGCATGCACAAACACAGATGCTTTATGTATTCTATAAATATGATCAAATACACAAATAATCCACAGTTTATGATAGTAATAAATCTTATCAAAATTAGAGCCCGACCGATAAAGGATTTTGAAGGCCGATACCAATACAAATATTTTTTGGTTTTAAAATCCGATATGCCAAATATATCGGCCGAATATATTTTTTTTCGAAACGCGCAACAAACCATTATCAGATATCCCTAACATTAGTTATTTGTAGTTACAGTATTTACGAGTTTTTAAAATATTATGATCATGCATTTTAAAAAGAAACTTGTTTCTTTTATTGTCACAACAGAACAGACTGATGATAGTGGCATTAGCTAGCTTTATGGTTAGCTAGTCTATGATGAGCCATAACTTAGCAATGGATGACATCATACTGCAAAGTTTAAAACATACATTTTCAATATAACAGGCCAAGGAGAGATGATATGTCTCATTGCTATAACTGTCACGCGCTATTAAAGAAATACTTCAGTCACTATGTCAAAAGTTAAAAGGACAGTCAGTCAACTACACTGTAACAACATAGTAATTATTACTAACTAATTCCACGACTGATGGGGATGTTCTTTTAATTGTTATTCAAGCAATGTATGTCTCGTGACCAACTCAACGAGTGTTGCCAACAGGGACAGTGTAGAGTGCCCTCTGGTGGACAAACTATACAACTCAAACACTCATGACATTGTTCAAGCGCGTTTCGTCCGTTTTTATTTTTTTATTTTTGAAATATTCATTTATCGGCCATTATAACTGCCGATACCGATAATTGGAAAATGCCTAATATCGGCCGATAATATCGGCATGCCGATATATCGGTCTGGCTCTAATCAAAATAAATACCACGGGCTTGGAGTCCACACTTTATGTTTTTCATACAACTAATTTCTTCTCCTGCAGAATTCAAGCAACCAATACATGAATCAGTCATCATCAGAACTGCATTTAGTGACAGTCAAACCCCCAAATAAGCGAAGGAATGAGGCTTGGGTAAGTGAGGGAATGAGACACTTCTAAGTACTAGCCAGACTTCCATCCATTTGAATGAATGTTGGGATATTGAAGAAATAAATGTTGGATAGGAACATCAAGATGCAAATACTAGTTCCAAAATGCAAACTGAGCAGGAAAATATATGCTTGCTTGTAGACCATCTTTTTTATTCTTTAAAGGGGTCATGAACTGGCTTTTTAAATGTTTTTATTTTGTTGTCTGAGGTCAACTTATGACGTTTGCTTGGTTTTTACCTTCAAAAACATAAAAATAAATAAGTTATGGGCTATTTTCTTCCCTAGTTTTCAGCCTACTTGAAAATGCTCGGATTTTATGGGCGTATTGCATTGAAGACTAGGAAGTAAACGCCCACTGCTGTGAGTGGATAACAGTTTTGCATATTATAATGAGCTTCAACTCTGTCGTCGGTTTCGGTCGGTGCACGTGGGGGAATTTGTTTTGAAAACCACTGTTGTAAAATGGCAACCGGAATGATTCGCCCATACATGTTCGACCCAGAGTCCGATCCCGAATCGCAGGACAACAAACCAACAGCACCTCTGATTACAACGGATACTTGTAGACATATACACATAATAATTAGATATCAAACGATCTGTAACAATGCAATGCTAGCCGAGTAGATTATTATTTCTAAAATAAAAATATTACTCACATAAGTGTGTTGCACCACTCCTGTTGGATCCAATATAGAAGGTACAGCGCCTTTTTTAATCTTAATCGGTCTGCAAATCCAGCCTCGAACTGTGTCTTGTTCACAAAACAACCCTCGGTGAAAAGAAGCGAACATACGGATAATGTTTACACTCATCAGCTGGAACGTCATTAAAAACAAATTAACCAGGCATTCCTAATATTGGAATCCAGAGGAAGCTTATGCAGCGACTGTCTTCTTCCACAGCCAGGCACGGCACAACATTTTGTCAACGGAATGTTTATTGCTGGTAGCTCGCTTCGGTTTGTCATCATGAGGTATGCTTTTGTTTACCTATGGGTGAATGCGCAAATCGGTGGGCGGGGCTTAAACCGGCCGTGTTGAAGTAGGCGTTGATGAGCGGGTGGGGTTTTAGCGTCTTTGACGTCATACTTCCACACTTTCAAAACGAGACGTTTGTTGAGGCTGGCGTCAATAAAAGCTTTTATTGGACTAACAAGGTCGTTTTCAGTTATGAAACTTACAGGATTTTCTTATAATATGATGACCTCTTAGATGTCAAAAGCTCAAGGAAAATTTGATTTCTCAGTTCATCACCACTTTTAAGACATGTACATGAACTACAATGGAAACGCATTTACCAAATTTACATCTGTCCTAGATGTGTCCTTGTCACATGATTTAATAATTTGCTTCTATCATCTCCCACCTTTCATCTTGTTTCAGGGAAAATATAGATCTCATCAGAATATAAAAGAAAGCCAATTACGTTTTCTGATGTCTGTAGATGTAGCCTATGTATAATCATATCCAAGGAAACAACAAAGGACCATTTATGGAGCCTTGTGGCACTCTATACTTTGCTTGTGTTATAGTTCCTTACTTACAGAAACAAAATGGTGGAAGACCAATCTTTTTTAAGTTCTATATGTTTTGCATTTATGGATTTATCTATAAAGGACAGCAGAAGCAGGAAGTGACAAGAACACAAGACAAAAGGAAACAGGATCTGGAATGGACCACAAGCCCAAGTGAGTCAACTCATTTCGTCTGAAGCGCTCCTACTTGTAGGAGGCGAAGCGCTGTGTTAACATGTTATTTCCCTTCTACACAAAACACTTAAACATAAGGTGCTTCAACAGTACTCACTTCGACACAAGGTGCTTTTACAGTACTCACTTCGACACAAGGTGCTTCTACAGTACTCACTTCGACACAAGGTGCTTCAACAGTACTCACTTCGACACAAGGTGCTTCAACAGTACTCACTTCGACACAAGGTGCTTCTACAGTACTCACTTCGACACAAGGTGCTTTTACAGTACTCACTTCGAACACAGGGTGCTTCTACAGTACTCACTTCGACACAGGGTGCTTCTACAGTACTCACTTCGACACAAGGTGCTTCTACAGTACTCACTTCGACACAAGGTGCTTCAACAGTACTCACTTCGACACAAGGTGCTTCAACAGTACTCACTTCGACACAAGGTGCTTCTACAGTACTCACTTCGACACAAGGTGCTTCTACAGTACTCACTTCGACACAAGGTGCTTCAACAGTTCTCACTTCGACACAAGGTGCTTCAACAGTACTCACTTTGACACAAGGTGCTTCAACAGTACTCACTTCGACACAATGTGCTTCTACAGTACTCACTTCGACACAAGGTGCTTCTACAGTACTCACTTCGACACAAGGTGCTTCTACAGTACTCACTTCGACACAAGGTGCTTCTACAGTACTCACTTCAACACAAGGTGCTTCTACAGTACTCACTTCGACACAATGTGCTTCTACAGTACTCACTTCAACACAAGGTGCTTCTACAGTATTCACTCCAACACAAGGTGCTTCTACACTATTCACTACTGCTTCTGGGTGCGAAAAGATTAGCGCATGCACAGGTTGCTGTAACTGTGGTGGTTGTGTGAAACCTAGCTGTGCACCAAATAAAATGTGTTAACTATAGACGCTGTGTTGATTTTGGACAAGCATGATGACAACATAGATATAGTTCTGACCACTTAAAGGATCTGAAACAACCACTACCACTTTTTTACATACTGTACTCATATCTTTCTATTGAAATGCAGTTAATAAAACAGTGTGTGTTGATACTTCAGGTCATGCCAGCAACATGAATGCAAATGTAAAGTGAACAGAAAGCTGCTGTCCTAAATGTTTAGGGGATGTACACAATAGACCCACAGAAAAGTATAAGTGATGCTAAAAAGGTCGCCTAAAACTTTTTGTTCTTCTAGTTTTGCACATGAGAATTATAAAAAACTATGTTAAATACAACAAATTGTGGGTTTAACAACAACGTATTTGTACTAACCATACCTGAAGCAAAGACTAAAAAAAAGAAAAAGAAAAATGCAAATAGGCTACTGTATTAAAGTCTCAAAGGAGTTGTGGTAAAGAGAGATTCTCACCTCTCCTCTCGAGGAACATTCTCACTGTGCTGCTCCTCTGCCTGGAAGAGAAAAAAAATGTTATATAGATTACAAAACCATATATTACATAGTTATTATTTTAAATAAATATACCAAGGTTTAAAAGTTTGGGGTCAGTATGATTGTTTAATTTATTTGAAGAAGAGAAAAAACTCTTCCAAGAAAAGAAGCATAAAACTTATCAAAGTGAAAAAAAGAAAATACATTTTTTTCTTCTAATTTTACAAAAGTTTCAAATAAATGCTGGTCTTTTAATTTTTTTTCCATCCATCAAAAAAGGTATAAAAAGCACAGAATAACAGTAAAAAAATGGTTAAGAAGCACAACTGATAATAATAAGAAGTGTTCTTGAGCAGCAATCAGCATATTAGAATGATTTCTAAGGATCATGCGACACTTAAAGGGTTAGTTCACCCAAAAATTAAAATTATCCAATAATTTACTCACCCTCAAGCAATCCTAGGTGTATATGACTTTCTTCTTTTCAGTCAAACACAATCAGAATTGCAGTATATTAAAAAGTATGAGTAGCGCAAAGAGATTCTAAAGGCCAAAAAAGCACATCCATCATAAATATAATCCATACTGCCCAAGAGGGATAATAAAGGCTTTTTGAAGCGAAGCAATGCATATTTGTAAAAAAAAAAAAAAAAAATCCATATTTATACATTTCTAAAATAAAATCACTGGCTTTCCATCAAAGGACGTACGCGAGTCTAGTTCTGGCGGAAGAGTGACCCTCTGACCCGACGCATAAGGTATTTGATGAACCCGGAAGCACAGAGGATAAAGCAAAATAAAATAAAACAGGATATGTTAGTTTTAATGTAACTCCGATTGTATTTGGCTGAAAGAAGAAAGTCATATAAACCCTAGGATAGCTTAAGGGTGAGTGGATAACCCGTTAACACTGGAGTAATGGCTGCCATCACAGCATTAAAATTTTAAAATTTAAAATATATTGAAATTGAAAACAGTTATTTAAATTGTAATAATATTTCACCATATTACTTTTTTACTGTCTGTTTCACCAAATAAATGCAGACTTTAGACCAGTAGTGCAAATTACGAATAAATGCAATAAATAAGAAATGTATTACATTCTTTCACTTAGCATTGTAAATAAAAATTGCCTAAATAACATAAAACTGGAAACAGAAACCAGTATATTCAGAGCACAAGTATACTTGAGCTGACCTTATTTTGAAAGCACTACTACTTAAAGGGAACAGTGTATGATTGACACATAACCATACTATTGCATAAACTACCAGTAGCACATCATAGGCACATTTTCTGAAATAGCCATCTTACTGAGAGCATTGAAACCATGACTGACGAGTGTTACAGCAGGGTACCCATAGGAACTAACTTTAGCTCTCCAGGCATACTAGATGTAGGGCCACTTGGTTGCCTGGTGTCAGATGACTGGTAAATACACATTTCACAATGATTGGATGAAAATGCATTGCAGGTTATGGAGTCTTCCTCAAAATAGAAAACATACAGTGAATCTGTAGCGTTTTAGTGAAGTACTTAGAATGTAAGTACTGAGCAAATGCATCTATCCATCATCGGGATGAGGGTGGTTCTCTTTACATGGAATGCTGCAGGTCTACTCAATCACTCTTGCCATCTATAATGACTACAAATGAATCAAAGTCTATTTATGGCTCTGCTTTTAACCGGTTGTCAAGCATACAATGTGTTTTTTAAACCTAAAGCTGTTTGTGAATGTGACCTTAATTCATTTTAATTTCATTTAATTAATCCAGATTTTTAATGAATGAGCAAATCATATAGGACACACCAGTTGTGCTAGACCAAACCCAAAATATAATTCTAACATAGTATTATTAAATCTAACATACTTTAACTAAAATAAAGCACATTTACACGAAAACAGCTCAACAATATTATATATAAAAAAATGTTTTGGGAAATATAAGCTATTTCATAAATATTTTTTTTTTTAAAAACTTAAAACTTTTTTTTAACTATAAGTTTACTTTTTAAAACTTTTCACCTCAGCAATAGTCCTTGAAAAAAGACCAAACTCAAGGTGCATTGTGAAATATTTAGGAGGATCTGTTTACAAATGCAATATCATATACATAACTACGTTTTCAGTAGTTATAGTTTTTGTATAGAGACCTAAATTAAAGGGATACTTGACCTCTGGAAAGATGACTGTGTATTTAAAATGGGTATTTTTTGTAAAAGAAATGTGAAATTATTTTTGATTTTTGAGCTTTCTAGACTGAGAAAAGCCAGAAAATTTTTTTTGGCTTATGTGGATGAAAGACCACAACTCCCAAAATGCACTTGCTTAACAGATAACAGAGTGCAGTAGTCTAGACTATCTAGTTAGTCTCTGTGATGAATATGCCTGAAAATGTTTTTCGAGATCGCCCAAAATGTACGGGATTAGGCTTTTGCGTTCAACAGTCGCCATTCGCCATAAACACTACATTCAGATTCACCAATCGGAATGAATTCAGTCAGATTGAAATAAAAGGTGTGCATGTAAACAATGAATGAGCAACTGCAGAAAGTAAAAAGCTCATTCACAGGACATTAGGACGGCCAAAAACGTACTTGGGAAAAAGAGGATGGTAACTAGGATGGGCATTCGATTAAATTTTCTTAGTCGATCGTCGGAAGAATTAACGAATCGACTATCGATTAATCATTAATATTTTTAAATTCAAATGTATTATTTATTTCACTTTTTATAAATTAAAAAAGCAATGAAAATACAAAAATACAGCGTGTTTTTCCTCGATTAGATCTTTATTACAAGATGATGAACTTGTGGCAGTTAAACTGGGCATTCGGTACTGTTAGGCTAAATTTGAAGATATGCGCGCGGTGCTCTAACGCAACTGAACTTGCAGCTGCGAGTTGGCCCTCGTGAGACCCTCGTTTGTTCAAATTAATAAATAATAATAAAAATAACTTAACCAAAAACATAATAACATTTATATCTGACAGGTTTTGTCAAAATGTAACTCAATCAAGGCACGGAGCTCGAGAAAGGGTGAGAGAGATTAGCCTACCTAACAATCAATTAGGCTAGGCTACTTAAAGCTTCATAAAAAATAACTCACATACAACTTCTGCTCCCGTCTACTGATTTTTGTTGAGAAAGATAAGCATGTTGATGGGGTCAGACACGACCGCAACCTGCATGGTGACCGTCAAGCCTTGTTAACACTTTCGCCTGGCACTTCAGCGCATGAGCGCGAGTCTCTGCAGACTGCGCGCGCACCTCCCTGCGTGCGGACGCGTCGAGTGTAAACAAATGCTTCAGTCCAGCCGCTGAAAACACCGCTCTGATGAGGGGACTGATGTTGCCGGGATGCACTGGTACCTCCGCGCTAACATGACCAGCCTGGGGAACACGTTCGCTTTCCACTCACACTACGCAACGCAGCAGCATTAGTTTAATGATAATCGATAACAAATTAACGTGATCGACGAAATTCTTAATGATCAATAATCGATCGTCGATTAATCATGCCCATCCCTAATGGTAACCCTCTACTACTCAGCTTTCTCCACAGAACAAAAGCCTGCTAGCTTAGCTTCCAAAAAAGATGGCTGACACTATGTTTACATTGTGTGAGTGAGATCCCACCCTCTATAGGCGGGCTGAGAGACATGCAGGACAGCACAGTACTGAGTAGGACTGCAACGATTAGTTGAAGCATTTTTATGAGTCAGGATTTTAATAGTTAATTAAAACCATGTACTTAAAATAACAAACTAAAACAGAAGTAGAAATTCATAAAAAAAAACTGGACATTTTGTTTTGGAATCGCCAAAATGATTGAAAAAAAAATTGAAATATACAATAAACAAAATGTAAAATGTTAATAAAAATTACAATAGTGTCTAAATGATACTCGATATGAGATTTCTGAGATCCACACTTCAAATATGTGGTTAAGCCGGTTGTATGAGATACAATAAAACGCCATACTTTCCCTCCCTGTGATTAAAAAAGTTATTAGAAAGTAAGAGTTTGATTGCCAGGTGCTTAGACAAATTTGCATTTGCTAGATGGTAAGCTAAATGCATATTTGTAAAAACAAAATAAAAACAAAAGTCATCCATATTTATACATTTCTAAAATAAAATCACTGGCTTCCGGCAAAGGCTGTACACGAGTCTAGTTCCGGCCGGAAGATTAAGCTCTGACCCGACACATGAGGTATTGACGAACCCGGAAGCACAGAGGATAGAATAAAATAAAATAAAACAGGATATGTTTTAAAAGTAACTCCGATTGGCATTTGGCTGAAAGAAGAAAGTCATATATTGTCATAAAATTGTCGACAAATACCTTTGTTGTGTGATGCAGCCCTTTATAAATGCAAGTGCAGTAAAAGAAAAAAACTGAGCGAATTATGGAATTATGAGTGCAAACGAATCCAAACTAGTAAGGTTTGGCAAAGTTTTACAAAACTTAAAACCAACACTGCATGTGCAAGTACATGCAAGACAGAACTTGCTTTTCACGGGAGCATCACATGCAGCACTTAAAGGGGAAACATCCCAGGCAAAAGAGGAGCCGTTGAGAATTGAGTGTTCTCCAGCTTGAGCTAACTAACTGTAGTGCTAAACGTATCTCTTTATTAGATCATGCAATCAATACTATTAATAGTATTTTTTTTTACAAAAAAATACATAAATCTCTCTTCTCAGGAGAATATGAGGGTGGAAAGCATGGTAATTTCGAAAATACTAAGTTTTCTACTAATACAAAGCTTAATGCTAAATCCCCATGTATCCCTTTAATAAACCGTTGTTTTTATTACCTTAAAACATTGAAATGCACGGACATGTTTCTACAGAAGCCCTAAACGGAAAGAAGAAGCTAGATAAAACACTGACGCAATGATGAACAAGTATCAATAATATTCGCAATAACATATCGATTTACTGAAAAATTAGGTAGGCCTAAGCTAGGGTTGTGCCGATAGACGATAGTATCGTGTATCGACGATTGTCTGAGATATCGCGATGGCAGATGCCTTTGACGATATCAAAACGATAATTAGCTTGTTTTACCATTAATGTATTAAATTATTTGGCCTGCCGCCTATTATTATTATTATAAAGCTAGTATTGTTATTAAATTAATATAAGGAACTACAATTAATTTGCCTTGCCTAAATTCATAACGTGAATGAACATAATTCATCACCACGTGTTATAACACTTGCGACAACACCGACACGCGCTTATGAGGAAAATGTTTTTAAAACAGACTAAAAAACTACATCCCACATCAAAATTTAATTGCAAGGTGATCCATTCACAAATTATCAAGAGTGCTTGTTTTAACAGACACATCATTCTTATATAGATCCAAGATGAAAACGGCATCGTTGTTCGTCAGTATTTTGTTTCCATATCACATTAAAAAACGTTTAATGACATTAACATTAAAAACAATACAATTACTAAATATTAATAATAATAATAATAATACTATCACTAAAATAGTAGCCTATTAAAGCTACCGTTATCATCGTCGTCTCTGAAAGAACGTGGCGTTAATGCAGATGCCGAAAGCAGTCCGTTTTTAGTTTCACTTTCAGGGAATGAGCGCGTTTACATGCACGTGCTTAATGCCTAATGCCTACTGACAATGCATGTGGTCATGTAAACGCATTAACCCGTTTTCCTTTATCAGAGTCAAGTCATAAGTAGACTATATAATCCGATCGACTCAGCTAGATGTTTGCATATGTTTGCCCCTTGCTCTGATTTCTCCCGGCATAAAAACACATTAACCCGCGTACTTCGTGCTTACTAAGTGCGCATGTGAAGTGCATCTAAACAGACAGAGCACTGGTAGGAGGACATATATCGCAAACTCCGAATCTTTCTGACCCAATAAATTATTTAAACGCGTTTTCATCTCGTGCAGAAAGTGAAAATGCTGCATGTGGCATGAGGATAGGCTATGTGTCCGTAAATTTCCCGTTGACATGATGATTAGGATGAAAAAAATGATTAGGATCGTTTTTTTTTTACCTCACTATACCAGGAAATAACCTGATCCTATTAATAAACACTCCACCTTTGCTAGAAAAATAGAAAAAAAGATACTTGTATATAAAACGAAGTAATAAAACAAGCAAATTAATGAGTAACTAATCAAGTTAATAATCAAATAAGTAAGCCCCGCCCCCTCACGATAATATCGTGTATCGCCGATCTCACAGGCTGACGATAGGACGATATGGAAATGGAGCATATCGCCCAACACTAGCCTAAACCTAATTTCTTATTTTAGCTTTGTAAAGAAACCTCATTGCTTAACTGGCTACTCTCTGCTGTCTCAGACGACAACATCTTATGTCAACAACCATAACTTCTGCTGGTTGCAATTCACAATTTCATTACTACATGCCGCTAGTAATTACACAGTGCACCTTTAATTCAGTGCTCTAAAGCAGTGTTTCCCAACCCTGCTCCTTGAGGTACACCAACAGTGCACATTTTGGATGTCTCCATTTTCTGACCCCTATTTCTGGTCTTGGAGTCTCTACTAACGAGTTGTTAAGTTGATTCAGGTGTGATCGATTAGGAAGAGTTGAAAAATGTGTAGTGTTGTTTTGCCTCTAGGACCAGGGTTGGGAAACACTGCTCTAAAGCATTCAAGATTTCAACAGTTTAAATTGGAAATTTCATTTCCAGGTCTATGATTTTTTAAAAAAAGCATAAATGAATTATTACTAGGCCTACTACATAAATATAATTTGTTACCATAAAATTCCTCCAAAAAAACTTCTGAAGGACATACTTTTTTACATAATTTTGTGCATTTTTGTCCATTCAAGCATGTTAAGACAAACTTAAAGCAAAAGAGAACTCAAATCCCATCCTCTGTCACCTGCTCTCTCGCTTTCCAGGACTGGTGAGTGGAACCAGATAGTCTGTTCAATACTATGGTGCTGTAGGATGCCATGAAAAAAACTGATTTTGATTTAATTACATTAAATATTTTAAACACATTATATATCACAGAAATGAACACACTATTTTTGACAGCCCTACTACATAAAGATTACATGCAGTACAGATTGATATAGCATTGCATCCACCTCCACTAGTACTGTCAAGCAACAAACTAAGACCCTTTAAACAAATTCGAGAACTATAAATGGATTTTTCCATCCACTTCAATTGTAACCATTCTCAAGCTATAAGACAGGTCTCTTGCGTAACTGTTGACCACAAAAATGGCAAATTGTCTGTCAACCTGAAGCAGCAAGAGTCTCTGTGCATGTTTGTGTGGCTTTAGCTTCCTGCCCCAAAGGAAACATGATAAAAATAATCTTTAATCAGTCCCGCGTACCTGACGTGATAATGAACAAATAAATAAATAAAAATCCACCACCACTCGAAGCAGCACATTTATAACTATGAAAGGTGTTGGGCTAAAATGCAAATGGCGTCATGTTTTGCATAGCTCTATTACCAATATTTTAATTCATATTAATATTTAATCATACAACCAATGCATTACCTCTTCTCACAGCAACTCTTCTGTACACATGTGTTTTTCTATAGACCTAGATATGTTATTTCATTATTCTGTCTAACTGCTATTATTATTCCTCTGTGAACAGGAAGCATCTAGCAAATGCAAATTTGTCCATAAGAACATGCCTGGCAATCAAACTCTTACTTTCTAATAACTTTTTTAATCACAGGGAGGGAAAGTATGGCGTTTTATTGTATTCTCATACAACCGGCTTAACCACAATTTGAAGTGTGGATCTCAGAAATCTTATACTGAGTATCATTTAGACACTATTGTTATTTTTATTAACATTTTACATTTGTTTATTGTATATTTTCATTTTTCTTTTTTCATTTATTATATATATATATATATATATATATATATATATATATATATATATATATATATATATATATATATATATATATATATATATATATATATATATAAATACACCAATTTGAAAATTCTGGACCAAAACCCAAAAATGTTTGAAACACCCTGAAAACATTTTTCGGTTTAATCATTTTTGGCGTCCCAAAACAAAATGTCCAGGGTTTTTTTACACATTTGTTTCTACTTATTTTAGTTTGTTATTTTAGTACATGGTTTTAATTAACTATTAAAATCCTGACTCATAAACAGACAAAACATTTAGCATTCAATGTGGTCAAACAAAGGTCATGAGAATGCGAAGACATTAACTTAAAATGGATAATACACCCAAAAACTTCTCTTTCCTCAGTTCTAAAAATAGTAACCATGTTTTTTTGGTGGATTAATTACAAATACCATGGTTAAATTATGTTAGTGAAGCAAAACCATGCTTAATTTGTGACCCTTCGTGAAGCCACGCCCCGAAAACCGCCACTGGCCAATCCTGTCTTAGCAACCGTAACTATGCGCGGGAAATCTGGCAAGCTTTCGAACGGAGGGAAACATGCTGAAGCATTGTGCTTATGGATTGTGCAAATCTGATACCGGTATACTGAAAGTTTGGACGGGGGAGAGGAATTGTTTTCCTTCCAGAAAATCTAAAAGCCAAGGGGAGAAATGATTGGCGTGATCTAGCATCTATGTGCGAAACCCATTCACAGCAACTGGTAAATGTCGACATGCTTAACAAAAACACCTATTGCTTGGAAATATTGACGGTTCTTTGGTCATAATGATAACGTAAAATAAGACGATTAAAGAGACAAGACAAAGGCTCACTGACATACTTTAAAATATATTTCAGCATTTTGTTAATCGACGTCCTACTAACGTAACCCCTGACTAAGTTACTTAACCCAATCCGATCGCGGCTCTCCCGGTATTAGTGTTATTCCACAAGATTTATTGATAAGCTGTTTGATTTATAATTATTACGATTATTTTCACATACCCTGCTGTGTATGAACATAGCTGTTCCTCAATTTGTGTTTCCCATTTGAACGGTCAGTGTATGAGGCGCTGCTGCTTGCGCTGGGACTATAACGTTAGGCTTTAACTTCAATTTTTAAGAAATTATTCTCTAATCGGTTGCATATAATGTCGTGAATATATCCCTCAAATGCATTCTGTAGTCCCTTTTATCTTGGTCTCTCAGATATTTCACTTGTTCGCCAAAAATTACTAATTATCTCATTGGGAATGTCTGACACTGGGTGCATCTACACTATAATAGATGGGCCAGCCGCGAAGCTTGACAGGCGTAGCAACAGTAACTAGGGAGGGAGGGGCTTAGCGAAGGGTCAATTGTGTTCCACTGATGATACACGTTTGTAACAACACTAATTTCATTTTTGCTTGACATTTCCCTTTAAAGGGATAGTTTACCCAAAAGTGAAAATCTTGTAATTTATTCACCTCAAGAAGAAGATAATTTGAGAAATGTCTAGGCGTTTTTGTCCATACAACGGAAGTTAATAGTCGGTAAAACAGTTTGGTTAACATTTAACACCATTCAAAGAATATTGTGTTAACAGGGGAGAGTAAGTCCAAACATTTTCATTTCTGAGTGAACTACACCTTTGCAAATTCCATATAATATTTAAAAATGACATAATAGATTTCGTACTATATACTGCTGGAATTAATGCCTGTATGATATTTCAGACGAAAAAATGAGACCGTGTATATGAATGTATTGTGTTCTTTCAGGATCCAAGAGTCCTAACAGAAAGATGCCTCCCAGTTCCCGCCTCCACATGGAAACGCATTTCACCAAGCTAACGTTAAATAAACAATCGCATTGCCCATATAAGCACTGCAAAAATCAATAGACACTAAATAATATAAAAAAAATCCAAATGAAAAAAGAAAGTTATTTAGATTTTTTTGCCACCTTTGAAAATGTAACAACATTACATTGCACCACGTCTTGCACGTGCTTTCGGGTCACAATGAAGTGAAGTTGCACTGTAATAAAAACGTCCAGCGTATGACGTCATTTTTTTCTTAAACAGCTCACATACCTGCGATGGCATGAAGAAGTCTGCGTCCTCCTGCCAAACTTCAACCACGCTGGGCATCTTAGTCAGAGCTTCAGAAAGAAGGAATAACAAACATATACAACGTCAAGCGAGCAGATCAAGAAACACCAGGCCAATTCCTGTCTTTACAACACAAACATACAGGAAATCCTAAATTGACACTACTGCTTGTCTTCATCCTGCGTTATCTAATGTTTGGTTTGCAGTTAGTTGAACAGTCAGCAGTATATGAACTGGCGATGATGACAAAGACGTGCAATTGAACGGACAAGCTATTTTAGTCCAGAGCTCACACCATGACAACAATCCACATAACGTTACATGCCGCTGGAAACACATATAAATGTGCATTAATACTGTTCGTAGCTTGTGTTTTCATCAGCGAACATCGAATATACGCTTAGTTCCCAAAGACTGCACTGAATAACAGCTATGCAGATATATGAGCTTTGTAGCATATCGCATTAACACAGGAAATCGAACGAAACCAATAACTGGCCAAAGACGCTTAAGCAGTCCGTCTTCAGATTTGAATAAAAAGATAAATCCTTATGCAGATAGACAGACGAATGAAACTAGAATAAAATCGGGTGAATACTGTGCGCTGATAGCATAACGAGTGCACTTGAATACTTGTCAAATCAGCCCTCGGCAGTTCCTCCGACATTTTCACACTCGCGTTGCATTCGTGAACAAACTAAATAAGGCGATTCGGTCTCCCTCACCTTGAAACTTGAGCTTCTCCGTGCTGAATGTACGGCAATATCAGCTGTCAGGAGTCGTAGAAGGACATTAATCCATGTTGTTCTGTGTGTGAAGTCCCTTTGGCTCGCCATGCTGGCTGTGTTGAGCTCCCTGGCTTCACTTCTTTCTCTTTCTCTCACCTCACACCCTCCCTCCTTTCTCAACAGTACCCAAGTGAGTGTGAAAGTGTCGCCCACTACAGCCAGACAAGCCATCTACACTGCAAGCGAATGTTACTCTCTACTACAGTCTACTGACCAATTCTCATTTCACACAGCACACACACGCCAACAGACAAGTTTTCCGTTGAATTTAGAATTTTATGAAGAATAACGGTCATGTTCACACTGCCTCAACAGACACAAACAAACGCTGTTTGAACATACTCAGTCGAAGGAAAACAAACCCCGTGCTGACAGTTGACTGACTGACACTGCGACGGTTTAGTCGCATCACTAGCAGTGTAGATGTGGAGAAATGGAACATTTTTATACTGTTTAGATCACATTGTTATATTTTTATAACATTCACAAATAAATGGAAGGTTATTAACCCTTGAGATATCCAATATTTTGGTCATTGGAAAACAATTTCCTTCACTCATGCTTTTGCTTTTGACAAAATATGCTTTTGTTTTGTCAATTATAATTTTGACTTAAATTATTACATACGGTCATATGATGACAATTCTAAAGTCACATTTATGTCCTAAAAAGTCAAAATTGGGACGTCATAATTTTGTTGTATGTCAAAATTATATTTAAGTCATAAATATGATTTACCTAAACATGTTTTTCTTTTTTTCTTAGATATATATTTTTGAACCATTCCTTACAAGTGCAATATACAAACAATATAATCGCTGGAGCAGATCTAACACCTAAATAACCAATAACTCAGCCTTGGTTTTTGTTTTTAATGTACATAATTATGGATTAATAAAACTTGTTTAAAAATATAAACCCTTAAAACATCCAATATTTTTGTTTTTGGGAAGAAAAAAAACTAAAATAAAAAATACATACTAAAAATACTATGTACATGTATTTCTGAAGCATTCAACAAGAAAAGCACAGAAGTATTCAATCAATCAAGTTTTTTTTCTCCACCGATTTAATTAATCTACTAAAGCTTTTTGTGGACCTTGTTTTTGTGTAAAATTGTTCTATTAACAATGTATTGATTAATAAAGGTTATTTTGAATGATTACACCAACTCACAAAGGAACACCCATATTTTAAAACTGCACTTATGTTTTAAAATGAACAAGCATTAGTTATTTTCAACAAACTTAGAAACCACTGGTACAGGTATCAAGTTCTCTCTCTTTCTGTGTGTTTGTAGTGTTTTCATGCATTTAAGTGTAGATGTTGATATAAGACATTACAAAATGTGCTTAAACGTGCGTTTATTAACCATTGAACATTTTTCATATTTACAGCATACAAAAATGTGCCCTGTGAAAAAGTGGTCACTGATTAAACCAAAACACAAACAAAAAAAATTTCTTAATTAAAATAAACAAGAATACTTTATACAGAAGCATGCATGCTTTTGCTATTAGAATCTTTTTCTTCTACTTCAAACTAACTCTAAACTGTGATTGATTTCCTTGAATTGATCTTTGATGTGCACCTCAATTCATTATCCTAGCATCAGTGAAGCTCAGTTTCTCTATCAACATGTGTCCAGTCAGTGTGGATATCGGGTGCATCTCTGAGCAGCCAAGGGTTAACACAACACCTTCTCCGCTTACACACCGGGAGCATTTTTACCATCGTTTATCCATTTATGCTGACAAATCAATCTTGAAGTTTGCCTTAGACTAGACAAGGTTCAAATTTCAAGGGTGGGGCACTCCTGAGAATTTACACTGCACTCTTCGCAATGTAGCTCACAGCTTTGTCTCAAACATGCAGAACTGAGAACAAAATGTAAAACAAACTGATCTAAGTGAATAAAGTTTGATTGTGCAGTGTTGAACAAATCAATCACTAGATCCACGAGGCTGGGAATTTTTGCTCAATTAATGTAGTCAAAGTCCTCTGGTATTCCAAATGCTTTGTCCAATTGGGTGTTCTCGAAGCCAAACTTCTTCTTTGCCCAGGATTTGATTGCAAAAACATTATCTGGAAAAGAATGAATGTGAAACGTGACACACATATGACACAAAAAACAATTCAGATGAATTATGACTAGTATTCATCTTAGTCATTGTGCAACATTTTTAATGGGCCCCTTTTACAGACTGTGATGACGCATTTCCAAATCCATAACCGTTTTTGGTAACACTTTATTTTACGGTGTCCGTGATACAGAGTAATTACTTAATTAATTACTTAGTAGTAAACATTGTAATAACATGCAACAAAATGTAATTAACATGTAACGAAGTTATGGAACAGCCTGTACTTACAGATTGTAATTACACTCATGTAATAGGCAGCTACTGTTACACATGTGTAACAGGACGAATCAGTTACATATGTGTTACCGACTTGGTACAATGTAATTATATAAAAAAGTATGTTGTACTACTCAATGTAACAACAACTATTATAAATATGTTACTAAGGTGTGAAAAAAGCCTGCAATTCCACATTGTCATCTTGTACCTTCTAAAATAGTGTATCAAGATTGTACTTAAGTGTATTTCATGTGTATAAGGTATGTAGATACACATTAAGTACAGTCTTGATACACTTTATTTTACGTAGCTTATCCCTGTGTAATATGTAATTGCAATGTAATTAGGAAGCTACCGCATGCATTTATGCTGTGAATGAGGGATTTAAGCCTAATTTAAACTAATCTACATATGGATAAGGTATGTAGATACACATGTAGTACACTTAAGTACAATCTTGATGCACTTTATTTTACGTAGCTTATCCCTGTGTAATATTATGTAATTGCAAAATTAGGAAGCTACCGCATGCATTTATACTGTGAACGAGGGAGTTAAGCCTAATTTAAACTAAACTACATGGACAAGGTTTGTAGATGCACATGAAATACACTTAAGTACAATCTTGATGCACTTTATTTTACGTAGCTTATACCTGTGTATTATTATGTAAATTGAATGTAATTAAGAAGCTACTGCATGTATTTAAGCTGTGAACTAGTGGGTTAATTCAGATGGATAAGGAATGTAGATACTCATGAAGTGCACTTAAGTATGTGATAGACTTTATTTTAGAAGGTACAAAATGACCATGTGTAACTGCAGGCTTTTTACCTTAGTAACATACTGTATTGAGTACTTGTTAAATTGTACCAAGTCGGTAACGCGTATGTAACCGACTCGGCCTGTTACACGTGTAACAGTAGCTGCCTATTACATGAGTGTAAATACAATCTGTAAGTGCAGGCTGTTCCATAACTTAGTTACATGTTAATTACAATTTGTTACATGTTATTACAATGTTTACTACTAAGTAATTAATTACATATTGATTTTACATTTCAATAAGAAATTGTTTTCACTATTTGAAAAGCTCATAATTCAGTTAAATCATATATTGTATTAAATCTACTGATAGCATCAGGTTTGTTTTAGGGATAAGCCAACAGTAAGAGCATTTCAGCATACAAACCATTCCATCTATGAGATCACTCAGTAATACAGTAAAACCTACATGTGTTTGTGATTCCCTAGTGTACAGTGTACATTGTACAGTGTTTGACTCTTGGCTGAAATCTGATCCATTAAATGTAAACAGAACATTAAACCCTTCCATTTCTCAGGCCTGCTGTTTTCTGAAACATGCCCGCACCAAAAGTTTTCGTACACTGCTCATCTGTGACCACTTTTGTAGTTGCGTTTGCAGAGTGCATAAAGGAATCTCCATCCTGAAGTTAAGTGGTATGCATGTCTATGTCTGCTGCATTTCCAGAAAAATCATGCCTGGGAATAACCAAGGGTTTGAACTGCACAGCAGTCAGGAGTTACAAAAACATGCAAGTTCATTTTATTTAGCCACAAATAAGACTGGGACTTTGGGCCACGGTATCAAAATCAACACCACTTCTGCATCAAACCAATATTTGAGAACAGCCAATTGTGATCACCTTCGCAAGCAGACAAGATATTCGGTCATACTTCAAAACACCGCACGTGATATTTTATTTCAATAGACAAAGAACAGTCTAAGAACTGTTATGGAACTCTATGTGCTTGAATAATAAATACTATATGTGCAGATCTAAGGCTGGACTGATCTTAGACAGATCTGACAAAACTGGATTATCAGGATTGTCTGTGGCCTACATTTCAGAACCTGTGGATGCATCACATGACTTGACATGAGGTGTGAGGCGTGCAAATGACTTACCTGTCCACCTAGACACGGCCTCCTTTGCTGTAATGTTGGCCTTACCTAGAAAAAGAATGAACATGTTAGCAAAGGCATACTTTTCAGGTTACATTGTGAGTTTTTAAGTTCATAATTTCTTTTTTGATAAAAAATATCCTTTAATTGTAGTCAATATTTGACAGTCATATTCAATTATTCCAGTTTATCCATCTATATGTATGTATGTATGTATGTATGTATGTATGTATGTATGTATGTATGTATGTATGTATGTATGTATATATATATATATATATATATATATATACACATATATACATATATATATATATATGGTGCATCTCAGTGGGTAGCACTGTCCTCGTTTCGAGTCCCTGCTGAGTCTTTTCTGTTTGAAGTAAGCAATGTCTGTGCGGGTTTCCTTTGGGGGCTCAGGTTTCCTCAAAATCCAAAAACATGCAGTATAGGTGAATTGAAGACTCTAAATTGACCGTAGGTGTAAATGCATGTGTGTGATTCCTAAGCCATGCAAATGGCCTAGCAACTTACCCCGGAAAAAAGGGCTGGGTAAAAAATAGATTTCTCAATATTAATCGATTCTCATTTTACGAACTCGATATTGATTCTTAAACCTCAAGAATCGATTAGTCATCCTGTTTTCATTTGATGAATGAATGAAACATTGTAGCACGCATCATATCCAATAAATCATAATAATCGTTGTGCTTTGTTACTATTATTATAAAATAAAGTCTCAAATTTCAAATTAGGTAAATTTTCTTACGAATATTCAAAAACATAAATAGCGTTTTGGCGCTGTGGCGTGAGATCACTCTGGCTCAGCTCAAGAGAAGCAGCAGCACATGATCTTCTCTTTCGCCTTAATATCAGTTACTCCGCCTTAATAATACCAGTTACAGTGCCAAATAAACATGAATGAGCATCTGAAAGTGTGTTAAAAGACAGAGTCCAACTTAGCGAATCCCGTATCGTTACATGGAATCGCTCAATCAGTGTTTCATCCGTGGAAAGACATCAGTTAAACAGCTCGTAAACAATGTAATGTCACATTTACTTCAGAAAAAACATATGACCATAAACTTAGTCAGTTGGTCAGCTAGAAAAATTAACTCTAGAGAGGAGAATTTTGTTAAAATATATGAACCATATTACATTTTCATTATAATTTTTTAATGTTCTTTAATATAGCTACAAATCAGTTCATTTTTATCTTCAATATCATAGGCGGCTAATGAAGCCTATAGGCTACTCACTCCCATAGTTTGCAGCATTAGTTAAGAGATTTGTTTTCCTTGAGAAAATTTGCCATGTATTGTACCTGATATCCAAAATAATTAATATTGAATCGAATCGCAAGCTGGTGAAATGAAATCGAATCGAATTGTGAAATCTGTGTCAAAAATACCAAGCCCTAATATATATTACTGGTCAAAAGTTTGGAAAATACTGTGTCGCATGATCTCGTTGTGTGCCTGTGTGATTATTTAAAACAATCACGTTCTTTTAAGATTTTGTAATTTTCATCTTTAAATAATAGTTTTTGTCTTGTCTTCATTGTCATTGCTGAAATAAAACTCTTCATTAACAGATGTGTTTGTCAGTAAATTCATTAATGACATTGACAACATCTTATCTGCTAGATGCAGTTGGTGTCTTCTTAAACTTTCAACTTTGCAGATCCTACATGTGATTTGTGAATCTGAACAACTCAAAGTGCAGGAGATGAGTGTACATCATCTAGCTAGTCTCTCTTCCATAGAGTCCATAGATTTTCTTCTTAGACAGTTAGAAGAGCCACTTTGATATGTAATCCATCATACTGAATGTGCTGCCCATGCCACTTCAATTTCAGAGCTAGATTAACAAATGCTCAAAAGCCATTCCGAGGCTTTGGGTTGAATTCAATCTGGAAAAAGGCAGATAAATCTGCAGTCTGAATGCCTTTTGTTCTCCCAGTGCATATTGACTTGACAGGAGCAGATGCATAACACTGCAGAGCAACAGGGCAATAGAACAGGTCAGGTGGTGAATGTAAATAAATATAAGAGCTCTCAAAATTCACAAAACTGGGGATTGGGGATATAATAAATCTTTTCCATACAAAAGAACACGATGGTTGGAAACTGAAAATAATAACTCGGAAAAAAATACCAGCTTCATTTTTTTTTTAAAAGAACGAAAAAAAGGACTGGTTTTGGAATGTGCATTCTTCTGCGATGCAGACTTCGCAGATCATATTCTAATATAATGCGCTGACAATGTTTCCTGCACTACTACAGAACTGCTAACCTGACTCCGCCAGATGGATTTGCTCCGCATATCCATCTGGAACCTTCCGTTGAAAATAGTTTTGGAAAGGGGCGAAAATACTGGTTAGCTGATTGGCCTATGTTGGTGATAGACGGGCCAAATCAACCAATCAGATCAACGAAGCATATGACGTACTAACAGAGCGACGACGAAAACAAAACCACAAGCCAGGCTACTCTTGCTGCTGCAGGTAAAGGCTCGTTAGCTCAGCAAATAAACATGTCGGCAAAAGAAAAACTAAAAAAAAAAACGTAAAAAAACTTAAAAAGAAAAACTGTCGCGCTTCTCGTTGCGTCACACCTCAACCCGCCTCAAAGCCAACTCTGATTGGACGTTCGTTTGGTGAACTGCTCCCAAATTTTCTTTAACGGAAAGTATCCAGACTGACCTGCGAGTGAAACCTTGAAAGCTCGCGAGATCAGGATGGTCTCATCGAGGCTACAGAACTGCAACACTGCTACTGAGGAGGAAACATACAGCAAATGAATCCACTGAATAAGATAACTATACATAAGCTACGTAAATTCATCAGCTAACCATTCAGAAATGTTGTCTCCTAGGGGTGGGGGAGAAAAAAAAAATCGATACAGCATAGTATCGCGATATTTTCGTGGCAATACTGTATCGATACACCGGCGCCAAGAATCAATCTTTTTTTGCATATTTAATTATAGAATTATCTGTTTTACTTTCCGGTTTTCTTCATTGGTTTCTCTATTTTTCACTGCTTGAGAACATAGGTTGAATCCGAAATCGCCCCCTAAACAATCATTCAGTAAGTTAGGCTTATTCCCTAAGTCCACTAATACTGTTCACTTGAAGGAGTGAATGAAAACGAATGCGTGAATTCGGACAGCCGTTGAGCGCGAGCTGTAGGCTACACGTTAATGCAGTGCAATGTGGAGAGAGAGGCGATCTGACACACATCCCATTTTCTCACAAATATTAATTTAAGACTTTATTTGAATCATTTTAGACAGCTCTTATGAGGACATTTTGCCATAATTTGTGTATGTAATGATTTGTTCGAGCCCGAAAGAAATCGATACTGATGCGCGTCTGTCTTTGTGTGTGTGTAAATGCAGGCAGGATTGAACGGATACTGCGTAATTGCGTTAAAAGAAAAGTTTGTTATGTCTGTGTGTGTGTAATAATACAGGCAGGATTGTACGGATACTGTGTAATTGCATTAAAAAAATAGTTTGTTCTTGCGTTGCCGTGGTGGGCAAGATGATGAAACCGGTGTTCCGACTGAACACGCAACACCGGTAAAGCCGACTATCGTAGCAAGCCTGGAGCTCAACATTCATGTGAGAGGTCTCCTATTCAGAGAATAATTACGTCCTGTCTGGTGTTCTGAATGTTCAAGTTTTTGCACTTCAGTTAATGTGCAGAAGATAATGTTTACAGAATTAAATGTTTCATTTAATTAAAGTGAGTTGTTTATTTTTTGTGATTCTTTGAATAATATGGGGAACACGAATCGCAATATATTGCTTGTATCGCAATAATATTGAATCGTGGCCCAAATATCACAATAATATTGAATCGTCACATTGTTGCCAATTCCCACCCCTATTGTCTCCATCTTTGTCTGATTCCGGTTTGAACATAAAAGGCTAAAAGTTTTAGAAATTTTCAGGACACTAGCGGTTGTAGCTCTGCCCCTCTGTGTCGGGAGCAGCAGCTCATCTGCATTTAAAGGGACACACTTAAAAACTGTGTTTTTGCTCACCCTCAAAAAGTGACAATTTTAACATCCTATATAAAAATACCTGAGGTATTTGGAACTAAAACTTCACATACACACTCTGAGGACATCAGAGACTTATTTTACATCTTGTGGAAAGAGCATATCATTCGTTTAATGAATCAAAACCATAGAGCGCACAGAGTGTCAATAATACAGTGGTTTATGTATTATTGAAATGCACTCATCATTTAGCAATTGAACAGAATTTCTTTTATCCTTTCTCAAAATAACTAAAAGAAGGATTTATAATCTGAATATCATGCTTGTTATTTAATGAAAGGCACTAATACATTTGCTCTACAAAGTGTAATGACAGCGCTGCCATGTTCAGCACCTCAGAATTAATCAGGGTTAAGTGTAGCGCTCAAGGCTCAATCTCAGCAGCCCTCTGGTACTGACTCAACGTCCCCTGGGTGTCCCAACTGGGACTCATACCAGTAACCTTTTGATAACTTGCGTGGAGCCCTCGTTCACTAAAGCAGAGAAAAAAATAAAACCTTCAAGATCAATTAAGTTTCCCTTGAATATAAATAACAGTGAAATCTCTTTTCCAATGCGGTGAATATTAATTCATGATTTAAACAATAACAGGGCGATTAGCACTTATTATTGTCACCATGAAGGAGATTATTTTGTGAAAACAAGAAACTGACTTAAAGGGTTAGTTCACCCCAAAATGAAAATTCTGTCAGTAACTACTAATGTTGTTCCAACCCCGCAAGACTTTCGTTCATCTTCGGAACACAAATTAAGATATTTTTGATTAAATGTGAGAGCTGTTTCACGCCTCCATAGGCTTCTACGGGATTGAAACTTGCCTGCCCAGAAATGCTATTAAAGACATTGTTAAAATAGTCCAAGTGACTACAGTAGCTCAAACTTAACCCTCTGGGGTCTAAGGTGTTTTTGGGGTCCTTGAGATGTTTTGACATGCCCTCATATTTGTGCTTTTTCAGTTGCTTATAAACATATTAATGGCACATGTGAAATTACACTCTTTTTTATCACAAACGGGGCTACCATAATATGTGAACAACATTTATGTACATGTTTGTATTTTTGAGAGAATTTTATGCATGCTTATTGAAAAAAATAAAAAATAAAGTTTCTGAAATAAGGCCACAAAACACATACTAAATATCTATCCACAAAACTTTTGACTAATGGATAGGCCTGTCATGATAGTCTATATCAATTAATCGCACGAATTAAAAAAAATAAGCTTGATAATTTTTCCGGCTGCAATAATTTCCATTTGCATCCCTGTTTGTTTTCCTTGTCTCTCTCTCTCTCTCCCTCTCTCCCTCTCTCTCTCTCTACCAAAAAGACTGGATGAAAACTCTGTTTTAGTGTGAACTAGAAACATCCCTAATCCTAAACACAGTGAGTGCGTGTTAAAATTCAGGAATGGATAGAGAACCTTGTGCTTGGTACGTTTTTCATCTTCAAACCAAACTTGTACTTGCAAAGACGTATTGCTCACTTTTAGAATCAGTCTTGAGATTCAGTCAGCCTCCAGCTGGCCTTTTATCAGGGTTCCTACTTCTTTTCCATTTCAAAATTCCATACTTTTCCAGACACAAATTTCCAGATCTCTCTGTAGATTTTCAGACCGAATTTAAAGTGTCCCTACTATGCTTTTTCAAGATTCCCTTTCATGCAATGTGTAATGCAGCTATATCATTATACAGATTTAACAAAGTTATTGTTTCTCAAAAGAAAGAATTTTCTATGAACCTAATGCAATGGAGATTCAGTTTGAATAACTAGTTCTTCCAATGTTTCATTATCGGACTCGCACTCGGATTGATATGGTAAAATCAACGTCATAGTTACTGTCTTTACAGTGTATATAATCGCTGAAGACTGAGGAAGCCTCTGGAGCTGAACTTCAGTTATGGTAATAGTTGTTTAGCTTCTGACCAGCGGTCAACCAATCACAAAAGACTGGGCCGTCCTGCGAATAAGAGCAGAGCAGGCAGCAGAAAGGAGGGATTTGAGGAGGGACTGAATCATCGGACAATTCGTTTGTGAATTATTAAATAATTATTACTAATTTAATTATTAGTTGTAGGAGATCTCTAAAGCAAAATTTGTATTTTCAAAAAAAAAAAAAAAAACAAATCCAGAAAAACTGTGGCAACATCTCCAAGACTCTTGAAGAAATAATCCTGAAAAGCTATAGAAGTATACCTGGACAACTACTAATTACATGCACACAGGATTTTTTCCCCATGATTACAATTTTCAATAATGCATTACAATTTCTAGTTTTATATACTAACCTAACCTAATCTATGAAGAAAAAGAAAGCAAATATGCACATGAATTAATAGAAATCTGGGCCTATTTGCTTAAAATGTGACTTTCCTAGGGGTAGTACCTCTAATATCAAGGCCTAAAGTCCAATTTAAAGCATCCTTTGTGGCCACAAAAAACAAAAACAAAAACACGAAATGGGCTGATGGGACGATATGGATGTGTGCATTGTCCTATTTGCCAAGTTCAAGGGTCTATAAAAACCCTGGTGCTTAAAAAAAGTAGACAAAATTTGGCTTTCAATAGGGTGGTACATTATCCTATTTAGTTTTTTGGCACTCACTCAACAGCTGTCATGAAAACACTTCTTGTATGATACATTTATTTTCATAAAATTCTTAATTTTCTATTATGGAAAACTAAATAGAGTCAATAGTCTGGAAATGCAAATATTTTCCATACTCTGCATTCCTTTTTCCAGACTTTTCCAGACCTGGAAATTACTCAAATCAAATTCCATACTTTTTATACTTTTCCAAACTGCGTAGGAACCCTGTTTTATTCTCCCAGATTCTGGAAACAGTCCGAAAAATGCACAGCACACAGAAAATTTTTGTTTAGAAATTTTACATTTTAATTCTGGAACAGTGTTGTAAATAAAGCTTAAGCACTGTTTTCTAATTGTGTCCTCTTTTGGAAGGCCAAAGAAAGTAGTTTGGATTTGCAACGAAAAACAGCGTATCCACGACATGACGGCGCCGGCGACAACAATAATATAGCGAGAATAAATGTTACACCACCTTTCTTGGTGTATACATTTGGGCGAAACTCTGCCCCTACAGACTGAACATAGATTTGTGGGGCTTGTTTAAACGAAGCATTCTAGGAAGGCGTGCGCTCAGCCTTAACTTTTATTTATTTATTTATTTTTGTATTAATTTTATTTTTGACACTTTGAGCTTTGTAACTCTGCAATCTGAGATTGATGAACAGCTACATAACACAAAGAAAAAAAGTTCGCATCATATGACCCCTTTAAACATATTTCAAAAAGTGGCACCTCAGAGAGACGCAATAGTTCAGACTGTCTGTAAGCCAATTTGAAATGTAAATAAAAAAAAACTAAACATAACACATCCCCAGAGGCAGAGAAAGCACCTGAGTATTTCAGCAGAGAATACTGACATTTTCACAGCATTTAGACTGGAGAGGTTGTTAGAGAGACTGCAGGGATGGGGTGATGAAAGCAGTGGTATGATGTAAAGAAGAGGTTACAAATGATATTTTCTCTCATAGAGACATGAGTAATAATCTCCACCAGCACCTGCGAGAGATGATTACTACAGCGATGTGTCAGGAACACTATAACAAGCACTGAACATTTGTGTAGAACTTCAGCAGTGTTTTGGTTTCAGGGTATCTACAGTATTTAAAATTCAAATTTAAGACTTTTTAAGATCTGCACAAATACAATTAATACCACATGTCTGAAACAGAACAAGACCATATAATTCTCAAAATAAATCTCATGCATCTCAGATTCTTTTAATTCATTAAACAGTGTGCGAAACACATTCAACTAACTTAAAACAGCATTTTAGCAAACGTAGTTTTAAAATACTTAAGACATGTTTTATGTGTCCTGAATTGGTTTATGTTTATTTACATTAATACATATGAATTTGAGGTCAACTGATTTTGTACTTTGCATGATACTACTAATGTGTTTAAAGAAAGGCAAAGAGATTGAGTTAATATTAAATGATTAGGCATGAGTCATTATTTTTGATATTCGATGCAGTTGATTTTATTATAGAACATTCGAATGCAGGCCTGATTATTGACTTTAAAAGTTGCCCTGAGAATGGGTTGAGACATATTTTAATTTTGTCTCTTATATTACATAGAGGGTATGTGGCCTATTGAAAAAGCATTTGAACCTGTTCACATATGGCTTCAACAGTGTCGATTTTCAAACTTAAGAAATTTGGCCGACAAGTCAAAAACTGGTCTGCTTTACGCTTGATCCGGAAGCGGTCAATGAGTCAGAATGAGTTCTGCTCGATTGGCTTTTTCACTGGGGCCTCATTGTGTTCCTTTAGACAGCTGTGTTCCCTTACACAAGCGCTTGTCTGAAGTATAAAATCATTGGTTACTTGCAAGCCAATCACATAACGTTTGGTTATGACGTGCTTAATCGCCAGTCTAGTCGCATCGAACTTCCACTATAAACACATGTATGATGCGAAAACGAAACCATTGAGCGAAATACAGGAGTGAACATGCGCACCGAAGCTTTGCTGCCTCTTTAACCCTGATTCTCCATAGCCCTCTTTCACACAGAGATTTCTGGAAAATAGCACCAGTAATGTGTAGTCCGACATTTGTCCCAGGATTGTTCTGATTTGGGTTCATTCACACTGTCAGCTGCATTTGCCTGGGCATCTGTGGAGTCGTGTCCACATAGAGTTCAGAGAATTGAAGAAGAGATATTACTGAAGAATGGAGAATTGTAATATGTGTCGGTATGGGTATTGCATAATCCTTTTAAAATTAGCTGCCAAAAAAATTGGTATGTGACATGTGGAGAGGCAACAGCACGATGGTGGAATGTAGGGCAATGTAGAGTTTGTCATTTTAATTGGCAAGAGGGCGAAATAGTTTACTTGATTTAACAAAAGTTTTGGAGAAGTTTATTATAAACAATGTTCAGATAATTTATTTTGATTATGAAAATCCATATAGGCTTAGCCGATAAATGTACCGGACAAATGAAAATGACGTTTCAAAAGTATATTTTACTTAGATGATTTGGTATGTGAGAACGACAGTTTTGCCTAATATCTTCATTTGATAAAGAAGCTTTAGCTTTTAAACCCTTGTTAGAGCAAGGAGAAAAGAAGAGTTTTGCAAATGAATTCCTCAGTTGGTTCAAGCATCAGCAGCCTTTTGAAGTACCCACACCTCTGCCGATCCCCATGTAGATATTCAGTAGCAGGATTCTTTTTGTTAAAAGACAGGCACGTAGTGCAAATGTATGCTCTCACTCACGTTCAAAGTCATAGGCAGCGCAGCATCTCTCTTGTGCATTCAAAAGCCAGTGTGTTGACAGTTTGTTTAATATAAAGTGGGAAAATTATGAAGATACAGTATTTTGCTCGTGCCCTTGCTGCCCTGGGTGGGTGTTGTAGGCAACTGTATCACGTGCCGTTTGACTGACGATCGGTCACATTTAAAAGCGCCAAAACATTCCATATCAAAGAGTAAACTTCTCTGTCTCAGTCTGTCGTTGTTAGTGCTATTCATCCTTTTTCCTCGACTTTCTCTGCGCCTGAGAAAATGCAGTGGTCCAATCAGTAGTTAAGAGCCTGAACTTGCTTATAGTAATAGCAGAAAAAATACAGCACAGAAGAATGTCTAATTTAGGCGTAAGATTTCTTTGTTGAGCGTGAGACCGTGAGATCTGAGGCTGAATGCGTGAGTGTCATGCCAGAGTGCGTGAGAGTTGGCAACCCTGCAATACCGATGCTATAATTTTTATTGGTATCGGCGGCATTTTCCGACACCAGAGCATCGCAATCGCGACTCTAGTCCACCAACACTCTTCATGTTCTGCCTTCAGTTTGCAAATGCCGGGAGTATTCTCCACAACAGTAGCGAATTGCATTTGTGTTTTTAATCCGCAGTCGCTTTTTTGATTTCCCCAATCTTAAACTCCCGGTGACTTAGCTGTCGACATCACGGCTCTAGCTGCCCTCTGTTCTGTGCTGCTTTCCATGTGCCGCAGGCAAGCAGAGTACATGTCGATGTTTAGACTAGTACAGAAGCAAACTGATATAGAGCGGAAGTACGAAGTGGACGTAGTCAGGCTAATTAAAGGTTGCAGTGATGATCATGTCCGATCAATTTCTACACACCAACAAATTCACATAGTCATCATAACTATAGAGTGTAAACACATGGTTAATAAGAGATTTGTTGATTATTACAGGAGTTTGGGTGTGAGTCCAGAACTCAGTCACTGATAAACACATGCTGTGTGTTTAGTCAGAGTACAGCATGAATGCTTTACAAAAAGTCAGAGTACAAAAAAATGCAATCAGCTACAACAGAGGACCTTTACAATGGACAAACTAAATGTAGCAGTGACATCCGACTGGGCTCTTTGCACAGCAACTCAATGAATGTTTACAAACACAGATCATGCTCATAGGAGGACAAAGTAGTCTGTGCAGGATGTTAAGACATTTTGAGTGTCATGGGGATTTACTCTCACCTAAAGGATTATTAGGAACACCATACTAATACTGTGTTTGACCCCCTTTCGCCTTCAGAACTGCCTTAATTCAACGTGGCATTGATTCAACAAGGTGCTGAAAGCGTTCTTTAGAAATGTTGGGCGATATTGATAGGATAGCATCTTGCAGTTGGAGACATTGTGCATGGTGCATCATCCTGCTAGAAGTAGCCATCAGAGGATGGGTACGTGGTGGCCATAAAGTGATGGACATGGTCAGAAACAATGCTCAGGTAGGCCATGGTATTTAAACGATGCCCAATTGGCACTAAGGGGCCTAAAGTGTGCCAAGAAAACAAACCCCACACCATTACACCATCACCACCACCAGCCTGCACAGTGGTAACAAGGCATGATGGATCCATGTTCTCATTCTGTTTACGCTTCTGTACTCTACCATCTGAACGTCTCAACAGAAATCGAGACTCATCAGACCAGGCAACATTTTTCCAGTCTTCAACTGTCCAATTTTGGTGAGCTCTTGCAAAATTGTAGCCTCTTTTCCTATTTGTAGTGAAGATGAGTGGTCCCGGTGGGGTCTTCTGCTGTTGTAACCCGAAGGTTAAAGCCTTTGTAAACCCTAGAAGTCGGAGTGCATGATATTGACAAAAAGGTGATATTATGATATTGATAATGAATATTGCAATATCAATATTAATTTCGATATTTTTAAGCGGATGTAAAACTACAAAAGTTATTGGAAATGCATCAAAAAAGATTAATAAATAAAACACGTTTTCTTACAACATAAAGTTTATTTCACCAGTCATATTGGAATTAGTTATTTAGCTAAAACTATTTTAGATTGCTTAAGTCATTTGCAACAGCAAGAAAATGCTTTATCAAAACTCAAAAGGTAAATAATATGCTGTGTATTTTCTAGATCATATATATTTTTACCATTCACGACTCTCGTGGTGCTCTCCGCCATTTTGAAAAGGTCAAAGTTTATCTCATCTCAGCAACTGGTCCATCAAAATATTCTACGAGTTGCCCGGTGGAAAATACCACATGAGGGGGTGTTAATGTGCATTTTCCACGTCGGCTTTTGGTATTTACCATAATTACCATAGCACATGAATGCAGCATTATTTTTACTTTTACTTTTTGAAATAATTGGTTAACCATTAACCAACAGTTATCATTTCAACAGTAAAAAATAATATATAATAATAATAATATATAAATAATAATAATAAAAAATATGTTTTTTAAAACGTTTGCGGCATGGTTAAAAAAAAAACGCTATACTTAAGACCGGGGTTTTAAGCAAGGAAAACTACAATTTACCTCAACAAGGACATAATGAACGACACTCGTCTCATTTGTGGAGGTAGAAAAACAAGTTCTTTGTGACATGCAAGATTTATTGTATTAAAATTTGAATGAAAAAGAAAAGGCACAAGAGTCAGCTTTTTTGTCAATTTTAAGTTTTAATTTAAAATGTTTGCAATTTTAATATAAATACATGGTTAAATATTTGACCACTTGCTTGAGCAACTTAATAAATAGAAGTAATGCATGGAATTATATGCCTACGTTGTTTAAATTTTGTTTAAACATGCATACGTCCATTTAAGTTTGTAAAAGCATACAAAGAGAATTCGCAATGCTGATAAAACTGTTATTTTAATAAAAAGTTGCTGCAGAACTTCTGAATTTGAAATACAAATAGTGAGTGTTTGTGGTAGCCTACAGCCGTACAAGATGTATTTTATTATTACATTAATGTAAAATATAGGTAAATAAAGTGCAATATTTAAAAAAAAACAAAAAAAAAACACTACAAACAATTTAGTTCCCCTCACTCCACAACAAATCATTTTAATATCAAGGTATTCAGAACAGAACAAGAATAAAAAATAAAAGTAGCTAGCCATATAAACAGGATTATGCACCATGCCACACTGCCAGAATCATCAAATTGTGGTTAGAGGAACCATTGTTAACGCCTTAGCCTGCAAATTCACCTAAAATGAACCCAATTGAACATTTGTGGTTTGACTTGGAAAGCGGGTTTGTGCAATGTACAGGAACTGGAGGACCTGCTGTTGGCATTATGGTACCAGATACCCCAGGAGACCAATCACCACCTCATTGACTCAATGCTCTCGCCACATGGCTGCTGTTTTGCGGACTAAAGGTGGTCCTACAGGTAATTAGGTAGGTGGCCATAATGTAATGGCTCATCGTTGTATATATTAGGGGTGTAATGGTTCTCGATAAAAAAATCAAAGCCTACCGTTCTTCACCCATGGTTCGGTATGCACTTGCACTGCGGTTCATCTTAAATCTGAAGACGCATCTATAATATGGTTTGTTGAATATTTTAAATTACCTTTTATTGGTTCTACTTTCCGTTTTTGTTTTAATTTTACTTTAATTTCTGTCATTTTTATTTTATTTATTTTTTCTAAATAGTATAAATTTATTTTGTATTTCATTTTTAGTTTTATTCCAGTTAGTAATTTTAGTAATCAAACTTATTTTAGATAGTTTCCAAGACAACATTTCTAATTTTCGAATAATCTAAATATCTATATTTTATTTCAGATTTATTTTAATGACCAAAAATGTTATTGACAAAACTGCTGATTTCAGAGAGCTTCATCCATGCTTAATATTTATAAATATTACTCACGGATCTCCTCTCACCACCTCTGGATCACATTCTTTATACTTCTCCAGTTCAACCTTCAGATGATCTCTCTGATTTTTCAATGCCACGAGTTCCTTCAGGAGATCCTCTCTCTCATCCTAAACGCACACAAAAACAGTAGTCAGAAACGGCCCATAAACATTACACAGTAATCTAGTAAGTCTAAAGAGACAGAGGTGAACGCACATTAACTTCACGTCCCACTTTGGCTTTGTCAACTGCTTGCTGAAGGACTTTTTTGCGCTGATTTCCATCTTCATTCTACTCAGACAAAAAAAAATCAGTACATTGCACTTCTGTAAAAAATCTCTCTCAGAACACAATGATTTAACCAAGATGTCAGTCAGTCAGTGATAGATTTTTATAAATAAAACAGTTTGAAGCACTTTGATTTGTCCTGACAGTGATTATTTGTGATGCAATCTGGGAAAACCCACCACATGGTGAAATTTGACATATTACAGGATTTGCAATTAAATTAAAGCTGGGTTCAAGCCCTTTCCAAATATATTTTTTATTTATTTTGTAGTTTGTCTATAACAAAAGTTATGGTCATATGAAGTCGCTGTGATTTTCAGAAACGGAAATTGACAAAAACAGGTTTAATTATTTGTCACGTCCTGTAAGCGGGAATGACTGGTGCTCCTTTTTTATATCACATATTTTAGAAATTGTGGATTAGTCATAGATTAGGTATCATTTCGAAAGCTTACAAACTCAAAATTCATCCTGTGAAAACCATTTTGAAATTGGTTGATAGGCGAAACTGTCTTTGTAGTGTTAAGAGACGGAGAACTAAATGGCCGTTTTTTTTGGGGGGGGGTTTGCAGCTCCGTGCGTGTTCTTAAAGAGAAAAGACACGTCTTTTCAGCTTGCCACTATAAATCACTATTTTTCTGCACTAATCAACTGAATTTTCCCCAAGATATATTCAAGAGATGATAAACAAGATGTTATAGAATAATAATTTATTGAAAACTTAAATTCGACAATAAACTAACATTTGAATCTATTTTTAGACTTTACTGAAAATGTATCATGACATTGACGGGTTTTCCCATATCGCATCACATTTATTTTTTAATAAATAAATAGGACAAGTTAATATTAAAAACCATTAATGTGCATTTATTTTGGATTTATTGGTATATTTGTGTGCAGCATCAATATGTCATCCCATAAAACCTGAAACTTTAAAGTACAAAACAGCAAACCACAGCCTGCCTTTTTATAGTAAAATTTACTATGAATTCTATTATAAATTGAAGTATGTTTTTCCAGTGTACATGTTAGCAGTAAAGCAGCAGTGCAGATTAATGAAAGTGAGATATCAGAAAAAGATGCCCTCACTCTGTCTCTCCAGTTCCTCTAATCTGCGTTCACGTGCATGCAAGGCTTCTACTGGGGAACGCCCAATAATAGTTGGAAGTGCCCACCTCTCTAGGTGTCCACCATGTTATCATCCACCAGACTCTGCAACACGTCTTTCACTGACATAGGAGCTAAAGAAAAAATTAAACAAATTCTCCAGTAACAATTACTACCATGAACTTGTCCTTTCAGGCCAGTGTTACATTGCCACGTAAAGTTTGAGATCATTTAACTGATCTTGTACAATCATTTTTAAGCCTTACAAACATAAGCATTTTGTTTTCTGTCATGTTTTCTAAATCATGGCAAAATTGCTAAATCTGCTGATTTGACACCAAGATAATAAGGCTAACATGGATGAGGCTTTGCATCATATAACTGTTAGATAATACAATAAAGCTGTATCATTTCTTGCATTTTACCATTTCAGGTTTCATTGTAATAGTGTAGCTCAAACTGAGTAGCCTATCACTCAGAATATAGTCTTTACAGTGTGTAAAATCGATGAGGTTGAAGCCTCCGGAGCTAAAACTCCACTAAAACTTTTTTGACCTTTGATGCATATAAACCTGTTGTAGGAGAAAAACAAAACCAGAAGCCTTTAAAACTTTACGCTTTCACTTGTTTTGAAAATGGTGGTTGGTAAACAGTGGATAAATGGGACTACAAAGAATCCCTGGGACATTAAACGTCATCACGTTGAATAGCTAAACTCATTTACTCACTAGTTCATTTTACAGCCTCACTCTTTTTATACTCACAACTTTTTTGACTCACTTTTTTTTAAATAAAGACTAAAAGAGTTGTCAGAAGCTTCAAGGTGGTGACACTGAAGTCAAGTGACAGTGGTGTAGTTTTTTTTACTTTTCTGATTGTATTTAGGCTTCAAAATTCATAAAAGTTGAGTTCAATTGTGAATTTTATCATGATGAACAAAACATGTTTTGTAAGAATTATAAACTTTTGTTGGATACAGAGCTATATAATAATAACAACTCATAAGCCAATGAAAAAAACTTCCAGGTCATCCTAAGTGTGCCATCACTGCAGCAGTCAACTAATTTCGTAGTTTTACTGTATGCAAAAAATCGATTGACATCAATTAAAAAAACGGCCGTGTCAACTGCAAAATTACAGGGGTTTTTTTTATTTTAGACACTACAGGTGAATAGGGTAATTTTTTTAACTAGCAGATATCACTATGAAACTTTCCCAGTTGATTACCTACATTAAGTTGAGAAAAAATATGTTACAAGTTTTCCGTAATTTAATGTTTAAATATGCAAATGAGGCATTATATATATATATATATATATATATATATATATATATATATATATATATTATAATGAGAAAAAAAACTAAATCTGAGTATTGGATAAAGCCAGTTTCAAAAATCTTTTTCATTGTGTTCACATATTATATGATTAAAAAATATTACAGAGGTATTTATGGATATCTAACTTTTGTTATTCCGTAAATCAGAATATACTGCCAATTGCCTTAAAAAATGATTTCGCCATGTTTTTTTTAAATAAAATGTTATATAAATCAGGCTAGGAATAATATATTTACAAATCCATCTGTAAATGTCTTCATAATATAACTAGCTACAAGATTGGAAAGTTTGGTGTATATAGGCGCTACTGAAGTGGAGATTTCAGACTTGGAGTATGAGAGAAGTCATTTTGAGAAAACTGCTTTTAAAGATTTAGCATCAGCCAATGAGATTGCGCATTTAGAATTAAATCCCCCTTTTACTTTCACGATTGGTTGCTGATAAAAAGGAAATTACCATATTTGGATTCCGACAGCGTTGTACAGGAGAAAGAGAGCTTTCTAACTGTGTGTGTGATGACAGGGTGCAGATCGTGATCGCTGAGCAGCAGGATGTTTATAACGACAACTTTTTGAGAATTTTTTATCTTTTTTGAGAATTTTTTGAATTTATGAGAAATTTACAGACTCAAACAGAAAAAGTGTAGTAAATAAAGACATAAATGTGTATTTCTGAATTTTTTTCACCACAAGTCTGAAAGAAGACGTTATTGAAGACAAATATCCCAAATCTTCTGCCGTGTCTCAGCTTAAAGAGGCTCTGGTATGTGTTTGTGGTAATTAACAGCCATTTTCTTTTTTAAAAGTTTTACCAGTTGATATTTTTATTATTAGCCTATCACTTCTTTCAAGAGGATAAACACTTCTTTAAAATGTTTCTTTAAAGAGGATAAAGCCTACGATCAGTAAATGAGCGACCGTCACTGAGAGGTACAAAATCACTCTCCACAGCATTTTTATCCACGGTACCTTACTGGTGGAATGATCTCCTGCCTTCATCAGGAATGCAGAATCCCTGACAACATTCAAAAGACAGCTGAAAACTCATCTCTTCTTCTGAGCACTTAACCACTTAAAAAAAAAAAAAAAAGATCCTTTCCCTTTAATCCCTCCCTTGTCTAGGTTATGCTAGTATAGACCATTTCACAAGATGTAAACAACACTGTTCCAGAAACACTCCCTGTTTCAGTTTGTAACTGTTTCTTTATTTCACCTGTAAAGAAAACATCTTAAAGATGTTTGTTTAACTTTTTGATTCAGTTTTAAATGTTCTGTTGGTTGTATTTTATCCCAGCTTTTATGTAGTGTTAAAACTGAAACAGGAAGTGCTTCTGGACCAGTGTTGTTTACATCTTGTGAAATGGTCTATAGGCAATGTCTGAAACTGTATTTTGAGCACTTATTGCGTTGTTTTTGTAAGTCGCTTTACATAAAGGCGTCTGCTAAATGATAATCTAAACGTATTTCATCAGCATAACAATATACTTCTAAATCTCTTAGGCAGCACTTTTCCTAAATTTCCTTCCTGGGCATTTATACAACTAGGTTAATCACATTGGCACCTCCTATGGATGTCCTCTGCTTTCAATCCAAATCAAACAGAAAAGGATCAGTTTTCTGATGATTACCATTACATGTGTTCTAAGTAAATGTGCAAGCTCACTTGGAGCTCCCTCTATCTGTGACACATGGACTTATCAATGCCAGGAACATAGACTAAATACTATATTACAGGTTGATAAAACTTACTGATTCCTTTGGATTTGGGGGCGATTTTTTCAATATCTTTCAGCTGAAACACATCTTTCTGGAAAGGGAAAAATAATATGAATTTAGAGAGCCTTTAGAGAACTGTGTCAGACATGGACACAATCAAACATTTAGAATCTTAATGAACTCGTATTCAAATGAGAATGTGAAGTTGTGCCTACTTACGGTTTCAAAAAATATTTCCATCATACGACTTCTTTTTTCTTCCAAGCTAAGTCCTTTCTTTTAGACTGTGGATTACAAAAGATAGACACAATTCTGCATTTTTCTGAATTAAATTAATAACATAAAAAATCAGCAATCATTATTACTGAATAGCTGTTCTGTTTTCATTTGTAATTAACCCTTTCATTATGTTATCTTTGAGAAAAAATAAAACATGTTTCCGATACAAGTGTAACTATTCTTTTAAAAAATAATTAAAAACTGATTTATCTCAAAATTGGTATTGTGTTCCAGAATGTTCAATACACCAATTGTTAAACCGTCTTGAAATATGTTAGGGGGGCCCTGAGAATGAAGGCTGACTTTAATATTATGTAATTTTATTATTTTTAATTATCATGACAGAGTTAAAAAATATATAAATAAAATAAATAATGAATTAACTTCATCCTTCTGTTAATAAACATATTAAAGTTTTTCAGTAATGACTTATGGTCTGAAGACAGGTGTTTATTTGGGTAGTGAGTGCCAAAGTAATATTATAAATTTGATTAAATCAAATTGTTTGTGTTAGCATCCTAGCGATTGTGAATGCTCGTTAATCATAGTGGCTTCGAATTAGAATACGTGAAATTATAATATGCTTTCATTCAACAGCATTAACATTCATCAAAAACTGAATCTAACAAACTTAACCTTGATGCAACTCCCCCAAAACAACACTCTATTTTGGATGTCATAAAAACATTATTGACAAGTTTATTCACAAATCAAAGAGATCTCAACACAATCTAGACATTTTCGACTTGTTTAACAAAGTTCTGCAAACCTTAGTGCAGTATATTCATATAAGCGACTTTTTTCTGAACAATATTCTAAATAATACTTATGTTCTATACCATGTTTGACACTTCCACAGCTTGAGTTTGGCGCGAGATGTGAAGGAAGAGGAACAACTCACTGTGCGAGTGCGCGTGCGTGTTGCTTGAGTGTAGAAGTGCGCATGCGCGGCTTTCTGAGCTTAGACGTGGTGGTAGATTCGCAAAAATATGCTTTAGTTTGGACTAGTACTGAAAATAGGATCTGTTTAGTTAACCCTATATAAGTTCTCTCTTAATAATTTAATGACTGCCATGACTTGGTTGCCATGTTTGTTACTTTCCACCTCTGCAACTACATGTCTGCTAACTCTCATTAGAGTATTAGTAGACCATATGCTTATTATCTGCTAACACTGTATTTGGATGCTCCCTCAAAAGACATTCTATTAATTACAACTAACTTTTCTACTATGTCAATTTATTCTAACCCTAACAGTCTACTAATTCTCAACTAGCACTCTAATGAGAGTTAGTTGACATGTAGTTTCAAAGTTGCAATAGTCAGGGGGCCAAGTCTTAAAAATTCGGTCGAACCTGACATGGTCTGCCATGCTTTTTATTTGTGTTTTTTTTCTGTTAACTTTGACCCTAAGAAGAGATAATTGGAGGGTCTGCTCTGCCGGAAATATCGCAAAAAAAAAAAAATCTGGTCTATTTAGTGTGTGCACCCTTTATTTATTTATTTATTATCAAATCCTTAGTGGGTTGGATAGGCTGTCAATAAATGGATTCCAGATCCACAGAACACATGTGCTGACAACATCCACTGAAAAAATAAACTAATAAATCAGACTAATAAATGACTGATGTCATAACTTAGTTGATTGGCAATGAATTACAGATGGAAAAAGTGAGATAACGCCTATTTTTTTTTTGCATTAAATTGATGCAAAATCATGAAGAAATGTTATTTTTTTCAGTGGATGTTGTCAGCACATGTGTTCTGTGGATCTGGAATCCATTGACAAACTACCCAACCCACTAAGGATTTGATGAAAAAAAATTTTTTTTTTCACATTTTTCTGATAAAAAATAAAGGGCGCACACACTAAAATGGCCAGATTTTTTTTGTGTGATATTTCTGGCAGAGCAGACCCTCCAATTATTTGTTCTTAGGGTCAAAGTTAACAGAAAAAACACAAATATATTATATGGCAGATCATGTCAGGTTAAACCCATTTTATTGAGCTTTTGAGACTTTGGCCCCCAACTACAAATTGGAGCATCAAAAAACAATGTAACCTTACTTTACTGTCTGCTGTTTCCGAGTCACTTAATTTTTCGGTGTTTTACTTTTATGACTAAGTACTTACATTTTCATCTACTATTACTACTACTTTCATCTTATACAAAAGTTAATACAGCAAAGGAGCAAGGATTCAAGCTTTATTGCTACAAAAATCAGGTTTGCGGGTATAAAGGGGAAAGAAATACATTTTGGAATGTATGCATTATTGTGTATATTTTTTGTGCAAACAAGCAGCACTAGTTCCATGTTTATGACAACAGGATTGTACAGGAGAACAGACATACGGTGAGATGAGGAAGATTTACTTTCTGCATTTGGCATTAGTACACTTGAAAAGAACACAGGGCACTTTTTCAGTTTAAGCATTACGAGTGTGAACAACACAAAATAACCACTCTCACAGCAACACATGATCCTCATTAACTAATGCATGTCTTCTGATTAACGTTAAACCAGGGGCTCTTTAATATTAACACTATATGTGTTTTTTGTGGTGCTAATTCATAAAGTGCATAGGGTGAATTACACATTTGATACATCACTGTTTTTTTTCTGGTCAATTCTCTAAATTGAGAAAATTAAATCGCATCTTTTTAATCCAGTGCAGTGATATATCTAAACAGCATATCAAGTGATTTGTTTCTTGCATATTATGGGTTAAAGTGATTACAGAGATGTACAGTAATTGCATTATACAAACATTGTACTAACCACAGTACATCACAGTCATAATCAGAGAAGCACATATATTGTGGAATAAGTTAGACATACTTCTGACATCACTTTTAAACATAACTGGCCATATATTGGTGATACTGGCCCAACATAGTGAGATAATTTTGTCTGTTTGAAGTATAGATATATAAAATTTAATAGCAGTTTGGAAATGCATTACATACATTCTTATACATGCCCATACTTTGAAGAGTTCCCTTTTTAATCAGCCGAGTGCTGAAATAAGAACGTTCAGATTCACACAGAAACATAAACGCTTCCCCTAATGTGTGTCAAAAGTGAACAGCATAACCTAAATCTATATTGCTTCATTCTTAAATGGACAGTTTCAATCAAAAATTACATTTCTGCCATCATTTACTCATCCTCGCACTGTTACAAATTATCGTGACATTCTTCCATGAAGCACAAAGGTTTTTTTAAGTATTGTGAACTCTCTCTTCGTATGATGAAAGTGGGAAAATAATTGAAAAAGTAGTCCATACAACTCATGCGTCATGACAGATTAGCATACAAATTAATGGCAATTAAAAAAGTTAAAATTGAACATATATTGTTTATCATCCTCTTCCCTGAAACTGAAATCAATTACTGAAAATGATGTGTCAATGCCAACATCATTTACGCAATTTATTTGGTTTGAGAGTTGCGCGATGATTTTCAACAAATAACAAATTTCGCTCTGTTCTTCACAGCCTCTTTGTATGGCTTGGAATATATGGTTGCAATTAACTTTTATTAATACGGACCAGAATCGCCGTTATTTTCTTTATAAATGTGCCTTTTATATTCCATGGGAAAAAATAAAATTACCATAATATGGATTTTAAACAACATGAGGTGAAAAAATAAGACAGAATTAATATTTTTGGGTGAATTGTTCCTTTGAAATGTTTTTAGGTTTGCAAACCTCCATGATCAGGGTACAGACTCCCATTTCCTTCAGTTTGTTCTTCTCTCCAAGGTGATTCAATGCAATATGTGGGTCCCATTTGGCACGAGGGCGGCAGCTTTAAGGAATAAGTGCTATTGTAGATAACGGTATACTTTAAAACAGTGATTCCCAGAGTCTGCCACCACAACGTGGCCATCAGAGGTGAGAGCCAGTCCTTGCGGGCCATACAGTGGGTCTGCGGAGGTGTTGATGTAGGACAAGAAGGATCCACTGCTGTCAAACACCTGGAGTCCCACAGATGAATGATATAAAGATGTTAAAACTCCCTGACATGACTTAAAATATATGTTTACTGCTAGTCTTCACACCATTCAACACATTTAATTACAAAAAGTTAGATTAATCACATTTGTTGGTAAAAAAAAAAGTTGATCTAAGCCTGTGTTACCTGTATCCGGCTGTTGCCCCAGTCGGCCACTATAATATTGCCATTGGCATCTACCGCCACACCTGTCGGTGCATTAAACTGCCCATTTCCTTCGCCATTAGAACCAAACTTCAGTAGAAACTCTCCCTCTGGACTGAACACCTGCAGTTTGATGACACAATCTGGATTAACACATCCATATTTAAATTTACAAGAAGCACATTTTAGGAATATGAGTATTATTATGACTACAGGAAATGTTTACCTTTACAGAATGATTATGAAAATCAGTCACAATGATTTCATTATTTGGATTGACTGCTGCAAAGTGGGGACCTATGAAACAAAAGAAGAGTTGCACATTCAACTTATGGTAAACTAAAGCCCTCATTCTACTTGTCTACTCAATAATAGTCACTGTTGTTTTTGATGAAATCTCTCCTGGTCTTCTTTTGTCATTAAAGGGTAACTAAACCGCTGGTCAGAGCCTGACTCCACCCACTGGAAATATTTGACAAATGCTGAAAAAGTGGGCAGACCCCAGCGGAGATAGAGGGGACGACATAGATGCTAAAACACTCTATCCTGATCGTTTTCAATACTCGTAATTTCAACTCCTGACTGCCTACAGTGGTTTTGACGAAACAAGCTGTTTTTTAACTGCCAAGGGTGTAGTTCGTACTAAGAGCGTGGTGAGCTGAAACGTGCATAAGTCACGAAGAACCGCTAACATCCAATAGGAAAATTCAACTGCAGTAGCCACCGTTCAACCTGAAGAGGGCAGCACTAAGACGTTTTTACACCATATATTGTAGCAAGGCATTCTCACCCCCAAGGCGTCACCTAACTGACGCCTTTGGAAGCATTTGACCAAGCTTCAATATCTGACGCTTTGGGCGCCCTCTAGCATCAGTCCATGACGCCCTGAGGATTGCGTGTAACCCTACCCTACCCCAGACCTAAACCTAACTGCGTCATCCAACTGACGCTGAAAGGAAGCGCGTCAGTTAGATGACGCTGTAGGATCGCGTCATGAACTGACGCCAAAGGGCGCCTCAAAGCGTCAGATATTGAAGCTTGGTCAAAGGTGACGAGTTGGGTGAGAATGTGTTGTGATTGTAGAAATAAAACACTTTATACACAAATGTCAAAAAAGTTACTCGAATCAATGACTGTTATTAATAAAGATCTATTCTTACAGATCATTAACTAAAAAAAGTTGGCTTAGGGTTTAGTTACTCTAGTAGTTGTCCCATAAAAGTGCTTGGTTACACAATCAACATAACATTTGTGACTTTTCCTTCTGGTTGAAAAATTAGCTAGTGATAACTCTAGTTTTAGATACTGTATGAGCTGAAGGCTGAAACAATTTGAGCAAGCACAAGGTCGTTAGATTAATGCCGACTTCGTGTGTTTTCTGAATTTATCAAATTCTTTCTTCTGAAGTTGTAAGTATGACTGTGTTGGGGATAGTTCACCCAAAAATGAATATTCTGTCATTAATTACTCACCCTCATGTCGTTCCAAACCTGTAAGACTTTTATTTATCTTTGGAACACAAATGAAGACCTTTTTAATAGAGTCTGAGAGCTTTCTGTCCCTCCGTTGACAGCTCCGCAACTACCTTGACGCCTCAAAAAGTTCATAAAGAGATCAGAAAACTAATCCAAATGATTTGAGTGGTTTAATCCAAAATTTTCTGAAGAGACATGCTTGCTTTATGATGAACAGATTGAATTTAGGCTTTTATTCATATATAAACATTCATCAACTCACACATCAGTTGTGCTAAACGGAAAGCTCATCTGTTTCGACGTGTGAGAACCAATGAGGCTCATTCCCGTGTGTTATGAGAGCAAGAGGTTTGTTCTCACGCGTCAAGCAGGTTCGGTTGAGCTTCTGTTTATGTTCGCTGATCAATGTTTAAACGTGAAAAAAAGCCTAAATTAAACATGTTCATCATATGAAGTGATCTGAGTCTCTTCAGCTCAATTCATTTGGATTCGTTTAAAGATCTCTTAATGAACTTTCTGAAGCATCAAAGTGGTAGTTGCATAGCTGTCAACGGAGGGACAGAGAGCTCTCAGATTTCATCAAAAAGATCTTAATTTGTGTTCTGAAGATGAACGACAAGAGGGTGAGTAATTAATGACCGAATTTTCATTTTTGGGTGAACTATCTCTTTAAAGTGCTGTTTTGTCAGAAAGAATAGAAATCATGAAAGATGCCAGGTTTATTCAGTATTTACTCACCCTCGTGTTGTCCGAACCTCTATGTGTTTATTTGTTCTGCTGAACACAAAGGAAGATATTTGAAAGAATGTTTTAATCAAACAGATCTCAATCCCCATTGACTACCATAGTAGGAAAAATACATACTATGGTAGTCAATGGGGATTGAGATCTGTTTGATTAAAACATTCTTCCAAATATCTTCCTTTGTGTTCAGCAGAACAAATAAACACATAGAGGTTCGGAACAACTTAAGGGTGAGTAAATACTGACATTTTTGGGTGAACTAACCCTTTAAAGCTAAAATGTATAGCCAATTTTGAATTAAATGCAGCATCCAATTTGTTGGCAACCACATAAACATTACCTGCACTATTGTATATATTCACCATTTAGAATCTGGAATATCTTTCAAATAGTTTTACACTGTGTAAAATACATACAATGTGCATCAAATGGCTATTTATATACATAATTGTAATAGCAAAATAAAGTTATATACTGTATATGTTATGGGAAAAACAAATGAAGCTTAACAGTCACTCATTACAGCAATGCTTCTCTACTCGGCCATGTTTACATTTATGTCCTGCCCAATTCAGAAACTTGGGAAGGGTGAAGCCAGTCATGCTCAATTTCTTACAAGGAAACTTCTATTTAAAAATAATTCGGATAGCATGTGAAGACTGAATAAGTGCCAGTGTGTAACCAAGGTAAGTACCTGCAAATTGCTTGTCACTGTTGCCTCGGTTTCCAAACTTGGAAACAAGTTTTCCATTGGGCTGAAAAATGAAGACGCAACAAGATTTATTGTCAACCACAATGATGTGGCCATTTCTATCAACCGATACACCCTTAGGACCCATGAGCTTCCCTGAGCCAATTTTAGTCTGAAAAAAAAGATACAAGAGAGAAAAAAGTGTTAAAATTCAACCAGAAAGAATTTCTTTAAGTGTATAAAAACATTTTTTTGAACTTTTCTTTTATTTCTTATTACCAAGTGCAGTCATACAGTATGTCACGAATGAACATTTGATAATACAATAATGATGGTACAATAAAGTGTCATCATGGGAAAGTCTACAAATAGAATAGTAGTCCATAGATATCTTCCATCATAACAAGAATTTAAGTGAGGGAAATATACTTATCTCAGCAGTATCACATATACATTTTGGTAGATGTTAAAATTTTCTTTAATAAATCTAATAATAAAAAGCAGATGCAGATACCTTAAACTTGCCATCACAGGAGAAAATGCTGACCCATTTGTTATCGTAGTCAGCAATGATGATGTCACCATTGGGGTGCACAGCGAACACCAGTTGGACGTTGAAGTTGTCCTGGTGATCGGCCCCTCACTCCAAAACGACTCTTAAATTGTCCATCATTTGAAAATATCTACAAATTAAAGAATTTACACACATCTTAAATTAAGAACTTGTTTTTTTATTGGTTTCATTTAAATGAAAAGGGCATTAACGTCTACAGAACGATGATAAAAAGAGTAGATTTAAACTGTGATTAGACAGGTGATATGTAGAACTGTATACCTGAACACACTGATTGTTACTGTCTGCTATCAGGACCTTGCCAACAGAAGAAGCAGCAACTCCCTGAAGATTGGTGAACTCACCCTTATTTCTGCCTTTAGTTCCTATGGGACAAAAAATAAAATAAGAATGGATGGACATTTTTCATTCAGGATAATATAAATGCTGGGTTATTGTATTTTTGTGGACATTCATTCAAAACTGAAGGTTCTTTTTTTATTGTTCATCTGCCAATATAGGATATTTAATTGTTTATTACGAGAATAGTTTTATAATATCTACCGAATATTGGACACACTAATCATTAGGTCCACAAAACACCCGGAAAATTTAAAAGCTGTTGCACTTTAACAAATAGATACTTTTCTCAGCAAAAGTAATATATGAAGAGTTCAGATGCAAAAGCCTCTAAGTGCCATTTGAAATTTTCTTCTAAAATGACCATTTTTATCAAGCTTGTATATTTAAGTTCAGTAATTTCACTTAAATGGCAATGAAGATTACCTATTAATTGTCATTTAAGTGAAATTACTGAACTTAAATATACAAGCTTGATAAAAATGGTCATTTTAGAAGAAAATTTCAAATGGAATTTAGAGGCTTTTGCATCTGAACTCATCATATGTACAAATATTTTAACTGATAGTTTTTACAAATAAAAAAGCATTTGTTTCTCTTTATAGTTTGATCATCATTAGGTTCTCAAGTAAAAGCAACCCCCTTTTACAGTGACCTGACTGTACTAGTGTTCATTTATTAAAAGACAAGTTCAGTATTTTACAATTAAACCCGTTTTATGATCGTTTCTGATGAAATATAATGGTTAAGATTGTTTTTTGGACATATGCTGCTGTCCCGAGAACTTTCGAATTCTGTGGTAGCACCCCCACACCTCTACAGTGGTAGCATATGTGCACAGAATCCTTCATAAAACGCATACAACTTTAGTTTACAAAGACGTGAAACTCACTGAGTGGTCTGGGGTATTAACTGACATGCTCACACAAAAATCGCTGCAAAAGATGCTTTCCAACAGGTTTTTTACTATTCAATGTAAAACTGTAGACCAAATTTTTCCGAACGCCTCACAATCGAACATTTTTCCGTTGAGAACTTGAATTATAGACACTCCAGCCCAGTTGGTGGCGATAATGCACATTTGCCAATTGACAGCAAACCACTTGTATAGTGTAGCCTATGATACCGCGACTGCATAAGGCTACAGAAAAAATACAAAACAACCCCATTTCCGTTTCCGGCAGCGGATACCGTAAATCACAGAACATACAATACAAGTCAATGGAGTTGTACAAAAACTACAATAAAATCTGTTGGAAAGCATCTTTTGCTGTGATTTTTGTGTGAGCATATCAGTGAACACTCCAGACCACTTGATGAGTTTCATGTCTTTGTAAACTAAAGTTTTATGCGTTTTATAAAGGATTGTTCCTGTGCATCTATGCTTCCATTGTAGAGGTGTGGGGGTACAGAAACTGAAAATACTCGGGACAGCAGCATCTGTCTAAAAAAAACAATCTTAACCATTATATTTCATCAGAAACGATCTTAAAACAGGGCTCAAATTGTAAAATACCGAACTTGTCCTTTTAAGCCATCTGTTAGTGCTTATCATACCGATTCGGAACATGAGGTCATCTTCGATTGGGTTTTCTTTCCGTTTGCCGGTGCTGTACATGCTGGCAGGGCGCTTGATGGCACGCTGTTTCACATGACTGCTTCCTGGAGATTTGAGGCGTTTCTTGCCTCCGTCTGCAGTCAGGGAGATCTCAGTCATTTTGTTGGCACGTATGCTGAATGGGCTGCCTTTAATATGCTGATCATAGAGCTTCAGCGAGAGCGTGAAGCGGCCCTCACACCGGGCCGTGTATACAAACTCATAAGTGCCATTTTTATGATCCGTGACTTCACCTTCTCCCACTGTGGTGCCATCAGAGGCAGAAAGATCAGCTATGAGCAGAGCATTTCCTGTCCGGCACAGTCCGCCGTCTCTGTCTTTTGTTGTTATAGTCACAGAGGTTGGCTGTCCCACGATGCAGTGCCTCAGGCCTTCACCGGTGGCAACAGTTTCTGCGGCTATAGCATTGGTGGTTACTATAGCACCAAGGTTGTGGATGGATTTGCGAAGACCATCTGTCTCCACCAAGAAGTCCAGCTGGTTGTTTTCCTCTGGCCAAAGAGGGAGCTCCTGATTGGCCAGCTCGTCAAGGCGCTCGCTCATCTGCTTCTTGACCAATAGGACCTCAGCTTCTGAGCCGTGATTAAGAGCCTGCTCGGTGAAACTGCAGCTGCTGCATATGCCCTCCTGCCCCTGCAGCAACAACTCCAGCTGAGCTTGCAACACCTGCAATCACATTCAAATTATAGTACAATCATGACAACTCTCAGAGTGGACAAATTTCAACCAGCATTTAAAGGCATAGGAATTAAATATACATAGACTTGAGATCTGCTATGCTTGGTGGTGTAGCTGGTGGCAGGCACCACTACATCACTGGCTATGCTGCTGCTTCTGAGTGAATACAGTAATTTGTTCAGATTAGTCAAAAATAACCAATCAAGAAAAGGCTGCTGCAAGAAATGGTAGAACCCCAGTAGCATATCTCTACAGGTGGTTCTGGGGAGGAGGAGGGAAGACACAAGTATTCAAATCGACGCGGCGTGCCGATCGCAGGCTAGGGTACAATGGTTACGTGATTTGGAAGTACTTCTGATTGGCTAGTCCCACGGCATTGAAAGAACCAATCAGTGTACGGGTGTACAATAACACTAATTTAATGGTCCAACGCTACAAATAAGTTTTCCTGAATCCAATTGAGCCTGAAAAGTTTTCACAATGGCATAAATATTTAGATCTGCAACCACACAGACATAGCAGCACAAACAGATGATGATACACATTAACTGCATATACAGTAGGGTCTAAAAGTCTGTGTTTTTAGATGGTAACACTTTATTTGAAGGGGTGTGCAAGTGCATCAGACTGTCATGACACTGTCATAAACATGACATTACACCCATGGGCGTCAGTTTGGATTGAAATGTGCTGGGGACAGAGACGCATTCGGAAGGGCATTTTCAAACATGCTGGGTACAATGAAGCATTCTTTCTTTTTCTCTTTCGAGTAGGTCATGTTTTGAAAGACGATGTCCTGTAGCTTCCTGATGTACATAAATAAAAATGAGCACAATGTCCGAGTATAGTGAGTATATAGAGTATATACTTATTTTTATTATTGAAGGAGTCTTTATGAATGTTTATGACGTTGTCATTAAGTGTCATTCGGTAAATTATGACACTTTAAATGCAAAGTTGACATTGTTTAAAATGCCTTTGTTATGACAACTTGACATTAACCAAGAAATCATAACCTGTCAACCTGTCACAAATATGTCATAACAGGTCTAATTTTTAAACTTAAAGAAGTTATTTAGCTTTGTGTTAACATTACATTACCCTATCATATGTTATGGTTGGTTTTAACTTTGGTTGTCATGACACCATTATAACTGTGACATGAATATTTTACTTGTCCTCAAGTAAAGTGGAACACATTGTACTAGTTATAAAGATGTCATAAAGGGTTATTACACTCTCAAATGCTTTAACAACGGTGTCATTAATAATATTTCCCCTTACCTCAAGTAAAGTGGAACACGTTGGACTAGTTATGATTTCTTGGTTAATATCAAGTTGTCATAACAAAGACATTTCTATCTTTGTTAATGTCACGTTATCATAACAAAGACAATGTCAAGACATTTTAAACAATGTCAACTTTGCATTAAAAGTGTCATAATTTACAGAATGACACATAATGGCAACAGTCATAAACATTCATAAAGACTCCTTCATGTTCATGACAGGGGTTATGTCATGTTTATGACATGTCAGTCTTTTGCACACCCCTTCAAATAAAGTGTTACCGATTTGGAAAATGTAAAGACTAAGAGGAAATATTTAATATTTTGGATTGTTTCTAGATCACCAATCAAATGCAATAATAGTGTGATCATCTCAACTCATTTGAACAGAAGACCAGATGTTTTTACTTCCATTAAAGCACAAGATGCTCTTTGCAACATTTGCTAAAAAATATTTTAAACTGCTAAAAACCAAACCATCAACAAACTAATGCTAGCAGTTAATCAGTGCTAAAAGCATGTCCTGGACAACATAAAAGTCACCTCTAAATGAACATCAATTCCTGACATGTACAAGTGCTAATCATTTACATAATCTGGTACATATAAAGCCATTCTATCATAGAAAAAAGGTCTGATGAATCAGTCAGCATTGCATGACAAGGACCAAATGTCCTCAACAGTGACAGATCCATGCTTTCATAGTCATTTCAACATTATGAAGGGATATTGTAGTGTATTGAGTAGAATGCACTAATACACTACCGATATCAAATGAGGAAAAACTTGACACAGTTTGATCCTAAAACTAAACTAAACTTCACAAAAAACTGAATTCAGAATCCTACCTCACCTCAACTTGTTTATCACAGTCCTCTTCCATTACAATGTCCCAAACTATCGGTGTCTGCTAGCGACTCAGCTGTGCTGCCTTTGTTTACTTTGCTTAAAGGCTGACTCTGTAGTTGGTCTGGTTCTTCCAGATGAATCATTCCCATGTGACGCACTGCCATCTGCCAGGACTGATGTCAGACCCACACAGAAGCATGTGCTACAGAGTTGTTCATTTGTGGTATCATTCACCACAGCAAAACAGTGCGACTGATGTGGAGACAAGATTTTGCATGCGTAAATCAGAATTTACTTGTTTTTATTTGACATTGGTCCATGCCGATTATGTAACAGATACAGTAGGTGCAATCTGTTGCTCTGCCTTCTTTGACGTGGAAATCTTCTCCAATTCATTTCTTCTGTTTAGTCAGTTGAGGTCAGACACGAGTATAACATGAACACAGTGGAGAGCTGCTTTAGAAATTAAAGTTGTGATTCTAACTGAAAGTGACACTGACACGTTTCTTTTTTTAATGGTTAATACTGTAGAGCTGCTTGCTTTAAAGCATATATAAATGTGAAATGACTTAACTGGAGTACTGAATTGTAAAGCTGGTGCAAACATACTGTATACTCTACAATACTATGATCAGATGTCTTTACTGTTTTCTCACTGCTGACATTTTTGTTGTGTTTATTTTGTTATTGAGAGGAAAGAGTGCATATTTATCTTAAAGGAGAACTCCAGCGCAAAATGAACCTTTGGTCCAATTACACATTGTTACCTAGTCAACCGTTCTCTCAGATTTGTTTTCATGATTGACGAATGTATATAGTTTTATCCCTAAAAACAGATAATCCCTTTTTTATCCCTTCAATATTTCTTGATTGGTTATTTTTAAGTAGCCTACGGTTCGCACTCACCTTATCACAACTTATAGCTTCTTCACATCTCACCAGCGGACTTTGTTCGGCATTCGTAGATGGACTGGTAGAGACTGTTTTTCAAAGATAGCTTCTGCCTGTATACGCAAAGTTGACTGTATGTATAAAATATCTTCTAATTAAACAATGCTTCAGTTTGAAGGTAGGGACCCTCATTATGCTACCGTGTTAGTGTGGGGCTATTTTGAGCCTTGTTAGTGGTATTAACAAGCGATTTTTATTTGTCATTACTCTATGCCCTATATACTAGCATTATAGGCTAAACTGTTTGTAGAGAAAAAACTATTTACATTCGATAATCATGAAAACAAATCTCAGATAACGGTTGACCAGGAGTTCTCCTTTAACGCTGCATAGGGATGTTAGCTAACAGTATAGCGCTGCTCCGGTATTTCAAACTTATTTTTACCTTTAAGCAAAGAACTTTGCCTTAAGTATATCAGGCCTTTAGGGCTATTTTAACAAAAACTTAAAATAATACAAAATATTTGATGGTTAGAACATGCTAAACAGCTAATCACTTACTAATGATAACATCTTAAAAACGATAGCCTCTAGACAAGTGTACTAGCCTTCTGTTTGAGTCCGTAGTTGACCTCCAGCTCCATCAGCAGAACACTCTTCCGTACATTAAGGGTCTTCTGAAGTTCCTCAAAAGTAGCATGAATCACTTCTTCTATTGAACTCTTCTGATTGCTCAGCTGCTGCAAAATCTCAGACAGAACCTCCAGCGCAGAGTCGATTTCTGGCAGTCTAAGGAAAAGAACAAGTTATTACTCATTTTATCTCTTTTTATGTTATACTTTTACTGCAATTATTTATACACTACTAGTCAAATGTTTGGACAAATCTACTCGGTCTTTGTTTTTTTTTTAGTACTATTAATTTGCACATATGGTATGTCTCCTTTATTTATCACCTATACATACACTGCCATTCAAAAGTTTGGGATTGGAGTTAATACAGTCTCTTATGCACACAAAGACTACATTTATTGATTAAAAATACAACAACAGTAATATATTTATATATATATATATATATATATATATATATTTACTAATAAATATATACAGTAATATTTTATACAGTAATATTTACAATATAAAATAACTGTTTTGAATATATTATAAAAGTAATTTATTCCTGTGAACTTAATACTCCAGTCTTCAGTGTTCGCATGATCCTTCAGAATCAGTCTAATCTGATTTGATGCTCAAGAATCATTTAGTATTAGTATAATGTTGAAAACTTTTGAAAAATGTATAAAATATAAATAAATAAATCAAAATTCTGTAACATTATACACTTCCGTTCAAAAGTTTAGGGTCAGTAAGATTTTTCTTTGTGGAAAGAAATTAATACCAGTACTTTTATTCAGCAAGAATGCATTAAATTGGCCAAAAGTGATATGTATAATGTTAAAAAAGATTCTCATTATAAATGCTGTTCTTTTGAACTTTCTATTCATCAAATAATCTTGAAAAAAAAATTGTACACAACTGTGTAGCATAATATATACACATAATGTACCTCCCTGGATGACATATTTGGTGTAATGGGCGAAATTCATAATTACTGTGTATTAATTTGCTTGTCTTAATACTGAGTAATGAGCCTTATTTTTAATAAGACCTTTTACTTAAACAAAAAAAAACAATGTGACAAAAAAATCTGTATCAATGTGTGCGTAAGCGAATGTTACATGCCTGTTTTTGACGGCGTAAAGCTGCTCCTGTAGCGAGGCTTTGTGCTGTTCTAAAACATCCTTAAGCGGGACGGTGGCGTGTTCTGCGTGTTCGCCGCTTGTACACTCCTCACACATGGCTGTCTCGCATGGTGGACAGTAGAACTCCATTACCTGATGAAAAGAGAGGGAGAAGCATCCCTGCTGGTGACAAGCAAAAGACAACTTTTCACATTGTTTACTCCCTTTGCAAAAACCTTCAGGAATTTCACTTAATGAACAGAATGCAACTTGCCAGGAGGAAAATACTTCTAACATATCATACAGTCAGGCTTCTGTACACTAGAGATCAAGTCTTACGTTTCCTCCATGATTGGGACATGTTAGTGGTTGTCCACTGGCCACTCCATTGATAGCGTCTGTGCAGTCCTCACTGAGGTTAATGTCTGGGCTTCTCTTTAGCACCTCCATCAGGTTGGTGATAAAGAAATTACTCTGAAGTGCCGCCACACCTTCCTCCGGCAGGATGGAGGTCTGACGGCACACGGGGCAAGATAGAGTCAGACTGTGGGCGGGAATGTAGTTCTGCAGACACCTGGAGCAATAGGAACAGATTATTGAAATGACAACCTATGTAGTAACTGGCTCTCACCAGAAAAACGTGTTTACATTGAATTTTTTTTTTTTTTTAGATAAAACTAATCATTGGGCATATTGTGGGCACCCTGTATAGATTCATGTGTAGTGCTATTCTGGAATAAAATGGCAAACACCTGGTTAACACTCATGTTTCCTGTGAAATATAAGGGAAGTCAACACTGATGCTGTGTATCTTTCCCTTCCCCTTCCCTGTTGTGTGTTGCTTCACTGATATGGAAATGAGCCTTTAAAGCCTTTGCATATTGACAACAGCACCATCTGCTGGTTTGTAAATGTACAATAGCCATAAAGCCAGGAAATATAATGCATATTGAATGAATTTTAAATGTTATTAGACACAGGCCATTCTAGTTTTAAAGTATATAACTGCATAAGTATATAAGCTTTTGTAAGAATTATCACTGCTTCACTAAAACATCAACGCCAAATGGCTTAGAAAACTTTAAAAGTACAACCAGGCTAACACTCCTCACAGTTCAGACTCATTAAAGTTCTGACATGAAATCGATTGAACAGAAAATGAGGCTTTGTTTGTCATCCCTCACGTGATTATCTGAAAAAAGTACAAGCCATGATACAGGGCTTTATTGTATATTGTGCAATAAATGAAAGTGGAGAAAATGACCCCTGAAATTCCGTTACACGGAAGAAATGTCTCCTGAAATTCATTCATTATGGCATATTATAATGCAACTTATTAGGCCTATATAGAATAGCAAAGTATGCCTAATTAATGACTGTACCACATAGGCTAGATATATAAAGGCTATGATGATCATTTTGCCAACAATGAACCATGGATTTGTTTAGTTTGTAATACGTTTTATTTTTAATTTCAACAAATACAACATATAACATTCAAAACTCATCGGCTTAGACTGCTTTTAAGAAAAATAAACCGTGTTTATTTGTGTAGCCTTGTGCAAACTTATTCAATAGATTTTAGACTTCTAGATTTTTCTTTCAAGTGCAAAAATAATAATATTTTTAATTTAGTAGTTTTTCTTATCATAGCCAAATGTCTTCAGAAACTCCTTTTCCTCGATTTTACTGAAACCTGTGTAAAACGCATTTGCAGCTGCACAGCCGTGTATATATCATATGACAACTCTACGTCATTACACGTCAGAGCCCGCCAAGTCCCCGAATTTTCCATTATAGCAGGTCTTCATTCATTCATAGTCTGAGACTGACATATATTAGAAGCTACGTGTCTGTCATGGATTTGCACTGAATTGATTCTCAAAAATACAGAACAAAGTGCGTTCCGTATCAGTTCAATACGGAACAAGACTTTTATGTGTCAAATACGGAACGATTTACGTATTATACGGAACGGTTGGCAACCCTAGTGTCCAGTGAAACTTTAGGCCTCTGTGAATTAGTAATTTGGCCAATACTAATATTTTGTTTTTCACACTAGTGCATTTGTTTATGCATGTACACATTTGTCAGTATTTTATGTTCACATAGCATCTACTAAACATGCCTCGGGTGCCCTGCACATCTTCTTCAGGAAAAAAAGGCGCCCACTTGTACTCTGCTCATGCCGTGATAAACTTTGACCACTGACTTTCATTGTATGGTCATTTTTTTGTGATTCTCAAAAGTGTATGAAATGCATACTGGTTTAGGACAACAAGAATGTGAGTGAATAATAACAGACATTTTTTTTAAGTGAAATATCCCTTTAAGTTGTACTCTGTATTAATTCCTATAAAGCCTTCTAATGAGTAAAATTACCTTCACAGAACTAAGAATGGAAAATATAAAATTATGTAATTTACTCTTAGCTTTCCTACAAAAACAAATAGCTGTAAAATAACCAAATTAAGCAATATAACTGAATATCAGAAATAAAGTACCTTTCACAGAAGGTGTGGAGGCAGGGAAGGACCTTGGGATTGTTGTAGCGATCCAGACAGATACTGCAAATCAGGAACTGTTTGTTGATCTGACGCACCACAGGACTTGGGAGGGTAGAAGCTTCAGTGGCCATCCTAACACTCTATCAAAGGCCTCCCACACGTCTTCAGCCCGGGCCCTGCGGAGAGGGTAAACAGAGTTCAAATAAATAAAGGGAAAAATAACAGATGACATATTTTTCCTGGAAAGGCCCACATGATGTAAATCTTTCTTTTTCTGTGAAAACATTGTATTAATGAACACAAATAAGGTGCTAGGTGCAGAGGATTTCACGTCACAACACTGGAGCTCCAGTTCTCAAGAAATCCTTCGCTTTCACCATTACATAAAAGGTAGATTAGTAATTAAAGCATGCTGTCATGACTTAATGTCAGGGGACAAAAGGATCAAATTAATAATTTAAAGGGTAAACCATGAGCCACCATGACTGACAGTGGACAGTGACCCAATCTGAGTGCAATGTCACAGCTACTAGCCTCGCGAGACCATCCTGATCTCGCGAGCTTTCAAGGTTTCACTCGCAGATCAGTCTGGATACTTTCCGTTAAAGAAAATTTGGGAGCAGTTCACCAAACGAACGTCCAATCAGCGTTGACTTTGAGGCGGGATGAGGTGTGACGCAATCAAGCGGAAGCAACGCGATCTAGAAACATTTTCAGACAGCGGTAGTCCTAATTCTTTTAGCCGCTCGCTAATGCTTTTTTCTCTTGCATCCTTCTTGTGAAATATGGACCGGGCAGCTGAAATGGTGCCTTTTATTCGCAAATTGTAGTTACATAAACGGCAAATATCCTTTGCCGACATGTTGCTTATTAGCTGAGCTAACGAGCCTTTACCTGCAGCAGCAAGTTAGTACGTCATGTGCTTCGTTGATCTGATTGGTTGATTTGGCCTGTCTATCACCAACATAGGCCAATCAGCTAACCAGTATTTTCGCCCCATACCAAAACTACTTCAACGGAAGGTTTCCAGATGGATATGCGGAGCAAATCCATCTGGCGGAGTCAGGTTACACAGCTACAGCACAATATTAAATGAATGTTTACTGGTTAACTCTGGATATGTGGTATTGCAGCACTGCATTATAATCCTCCTTATAATCGATTGTGTTTTGATCAGACTGAACAGTTAATCAACACACAGAGTGAAAGCATATACAACTAAAATTGACAGGCTGAGGTGGAGCGGAAGAGCCAAATAGCCAAGGCGACGTGAAGGTCTGGAAGGCCACGGTGGAACACAGGTGTACGAAACCTATGTGAAGAAGTGGGCTTAGCAGACCATGGTGGGAGTGAGGACAATGGAGGAACGGGAGTGAAGGAGGAGCCCAGCGGAGCCAGAGGGGTGATGGTGATCGGAGGTCTGAAGCAGAGCCAGAGCGATGACAGACCAAGGTGGAGCCAAAGGGAAGAGGGAGCCCTGCGAAGCCTGAGGGATGACAGACCGTGGTGGAGCAGAGGAAGCATTGAGCAAAGGAGGCCCAAGGTGGAGTCCGGGGCTAGTGACGAGCTTGGAACCAGGCTTATCCAGCGATGACTCCGATGACTTGAAATTGGGCTTAACCAGCGAAGACTTGGAACTGGGCTTATCCAGCGATGACTTAAAACTGGGCTTAACCAGTGATGACTTAGATGACTTGACACTGGGCTTAACCAGCGAAGACTTGGAACTGGGCTTAGCCAGCAACGGTTTGGATGCCATTAGACTTAACCATCCATGACTTAGAATTGGTGTTCGATGAAAAAGACAACTTAGAATGGGACTTAACCAGTGACGACTTGGAACTGGGCTTAGCCAGCAACAACTTGGAGCTGGGCTTAGCCAGGGACGACTTGGAACTAGGCTTAACCAGTCACGACTTGGACAACATTACACTGGGCTTATCCAGTGATGACTTAGACTTGCCGTTTGATAACAAAGACAACTTAGATAGGGCTTAACCAATGAAGACTTGGAACTGGGCTTAACCAACCCTGACTTGGAACTGGGCTTAACCATCCCCGAATTGGAACCAGGCTTATCCAGCGCCGAACTTGGACACAGGCATACAGCGATAGCTAAGACAATTTGGAACTTGGCATAACCAGTAATGACTTGACAACTGGGCTTACCCAGTGAGTGACTTAGACTAAATGGAACTGGGCTTAACCAGTGAAGACTGGAAAATGGGGTTATCCAGCGACAACTTAGACAACTTCGAACTAGACTTAACTAGCAATGATTTGAAACTGATGGGCTTATCCATTGATGCCGAGTAAGTAAGTTGCACTGTGCCAGCATCTACTCGGAAAAGCTCCCTCAAAGTCAATCCACAGGCAGGCATGCCTTTGACCACCATTCAATCCCAGTTTTTATAGAAAACACAAAGCGAGTGGTCGGGATAGTGAGTGAGACATGTCAGATGGAGAAAGCCCCTTGCCTGATCCTCAACGGAGCGATTCCCTGCCCCATCAGGAGGAGGCTGCGGGATTTATCCATGATACATTTTCACATAAATCCTTTCTTCACATTTTTCTCATTCTGTCAAGGGTTGCGTGAGCTAAATCCAAGAGAGAGATCCGATGATGCATCTCAGAATGAATGAACAACAAAGTCTTTTCATCCATCGATAGCATCTACAACTTATATAACATTAACATTACCCTAACAACAGCAAAGGTAATCTACAGTAAGTGGGAAAAAAAGAGATGGAAATGGAAATGAGCTTGCACAATTAAATATTTAATATCACTTGGTACAGAAAAATGCCTAATCTCATCCAGTATGGTACAATTTATCATGCATCCTTATACAAGGTCCAAGCTCAGGTTATGATTGATTGTTTTTTATATGCTTAATGTTTTCTTTCTTTTATTTTTTTTTATGAAGGCAAAATATCAGCATTTTAAGGATATTTTTAAAGGGATACTCATTTTAAAACTCCCCCAGAGTTAAACAGTTGAGTTTTACCATTTTTGAATCCATTCAGCCGATTTTCTGATATTTAGAAGAATTTCAGTAACCAGTTTGGAGGCTTTCACCGGTTTTGTAAATATATATTTTTATTTTTAAGAGATGCATTCTACAGTACCCCTAAGATATTATTATAACAGAAAGAGTCGAAGCAGTAAATATTTCATTAGGCCTTTAAAAGCTGTCTGTTTTAATGCACACAATGCAAAAAGCCAAGCAGAAGAGCAGTTATCTTCACTGCTGAGCAGAGCAGAGTCATGTTTCTGTGTTCGATCCAATGACCACAAAGTGCTCAGTGAAAGTCAAAGTCTAAACACAGGGTTCAGGACAATCATACATAACTGACTGAAAATGATGCTCTGGTGTGGGATAGGAAGCTCATAAAGAGAAAATTGATGGGTTTGTCTGCACTGGGTTCCGTATAAGGTAATCATTTTAGAGTGAAATGCAAATCTCTTACATACTGGGAAATCCATTTAAGTCTACAGTTTAGCATTTTATCATTTTTAACCCAAAAAAGTAACAGACTGGAGCTTGAATAAAAAAAATGACAAGACCCAAAGAGCCTAAAATAAAAATTAAAATGAACAACATAAAAATAAATTACTAATAGTTTATAAATAAGTTAAATAACACAAACTTTCTCCACAGTTGAAACTAAGCTGCAAACAGTTTGTTCTGTACTTCTGCAAATGTCTGACGTGTGCATTTGAATGCATGAACCCAAATTTAAACATCATCGATGCCTAAATCTGACTCGCCCAGTTGCGTTGAGGAAATACGGAGGAAGTAGGATATCACTGATAACATCAGAAGGACTAATGAAATAAGTAAATTGTGGGATCAGTGGTTGGTTGAGGAGATTCCCCTCTATGTGAAGCGCTTTGAGGTCTCAGAAAAAGCGCTATATAAATGTAACGAATTATTATTATTATTATTTATCATCTGTCAGACCTTAGGATGTTCCCGACTGTACTGTATAACAAGATGCTATATATCATACAATTGCTCATATTACAACTGAATATCAGCTGGGAAAAAAATTACTAGTAAGACAATGGAGATGTAACAAGCAATTTATGAGAAAACATCCACAAACTGCCATCTGAAATAGAAACATTAGATATGATTCACAGGACATTCAGATTAGCTTGCAATGTAGGGCATGTCACAAATACTGTATATCAGTGAGACTGAGAGAAGCAGGACACAGCCACAGTGCTGGAGCGGATCCCTCAGGGGCATCCACACCCTCGTTCTACTGGAAAAGAGCTTCACTGAGAACATATCACCATAGCAACATTGAGAGATGTAAGGAGGCCATGAATATCTGAACCAGAGCATAAGGGGGCGTTCACATAGGACAAATTCTTAAATTAAAACCAACTAAGACAATGGAAGTGAATTAACTCCCATACACTGATGCAAATAAAACAGATACCGTACCCTAATACATAATATGTAAATGTATCTGTATATTGATCTGATTGGTCCATTGTTTTAAAACCGACATTGATTTGATGTAAATTAATGAACTATTTTTAACTTGACATGGTGTCAAATCACAGAGTTCAATATTTGGTCTTGAAGTTAAAATATTGAACTTCCAAAAACCAGTCAATATCTGGTGTGACTGTGACCACCATTTGTCTAACACAGTGCAACACATCTCCTTTGCAAAGAGTTGATCAGATTGTTGATTGTGGCCTGTGGAATGTTAGTCCACTCCTCTTCAATGGCTGTCCGAAGTTGCTGGATATTGGCAAGAACTGGAACACGCTGTCATCTTACGCCAATCCAGAGCATCCCAAACATGCTCAATGGGTGACAGTGACAGGTCCAGTGAGTATGCTGGCAATGCAAGAACTGGGATGTTTTCAGCTTCCAGGAATTGTGTCTAGATCCTTAGAACATGGGGCTGGCATTATCATGCTACAACATGAGGTGATGGTAGTGGATGAATGGCACAACAATGTTGCCTGTGTCCGATCTCTTCACGGTATCTCTGTCCATTCAAAGTTCCATCAATAAAATGCACCTGTGTTCCTTATCCAAAACATACGCCTGCCCAATGCCCATACAATAACCGCACTATCACCATAGGCCACTTGATCACAATGTTGACATCAGCAAATCGTTCACCCACACAACGCCATACACGCTGTCATCTGCCCTGTACAGTGGGAACCGGGATTCATTGAAGAGAGCACCTCTCCAAAGTGCCAGATGCCATCGAATGTGAACATTTGCCCACTCAAGTTGGTTGCGACGACGGACCGTAGTCAAGTCTAGACCCTGACGAGGATGACGAGCATGCAGATGAGCTTCCCTGAGAGGGTTTCTGACAGTTTGTGCAGAAATTCTTTGATTGCAGCATCTGTCCGGGTGGCTGGTGTCAGTACGATCTTGGAGGTGAAGATGCTGGATGTGGAGGTCCTGGACTGGTTTGGTTACACGTGGTCTGCGGTTGTGAGGCCGGTTGGATGTACTGGCAAATTCTCTGAAATGCCTTTGGAGACGGCTTATGGTAAGACATTACATTCAATTCATGGGCAACAGCTCTGGTGGACCTTCCTGCAGTCAGCATGCCAGTTGCACACTCCCTCAAAGCTGGCAACATCTGTGGCATTGTGCTGTGTGATAAAACTACACATTTTAGAGTGGCCTTTTATTGTGTCCCTATGTTGGGGGTAGAGAGCAGAGCACTATATAGTGAGCTCACCAGCATAATAGAAGCCACTTTCGGACACTACTCAATTGTCTTTACTCAAGCCGGCTCTGGGCTAAATAGATTTTTTAAAATAAATACATTACATTATATTGAGTTTATTTCTCCAAAATTAAAAAACTAAAAGTGATTTCTGGCCGTTTTTGTTAATACCCTACTCCACACATGATTATAACTTATTTTTACGATCAGCGCAATGCATGATGGTATGTAGGGCTTAGGTTAGTGACCATCGGTTGTACACTACTTTTCAAAATGCATTCTGGGATACAATGAGTGGACTATTTAGGGTATAATAATCATCACTATACATTCGGACAGCACTACAAAATGGCAAGCTCACTATATAGTCCACTATTGAGTGAGTAATGGGAGATTTCGGACACAGCAAGAGACTTTGACATATTTGTGAACAATATTTGAGAGAAATAGGCCTTTTGTGTACATAGAAAAGTCTTAGATCTTTGAGGTCAGCTCCTGAAAAATGGGGGCAAAAACAAGTGTTGTGTTTATAATTTTGTTCAGTGTATATTTGTTGCGAGCAGGACGAGGCAGAGGGGCGTGAGAGAGCGGCGTGAGGCAGGTGGCGGTGATTACTTATGAGCGACACCTGCCAGATCGGTGCAGTCTCGTATTTCTCACGGGGGAGCGGAAGCATAAAGAGGAGGACGCGGAGTGGAGATCGACAGAGGACAGGCCTGGAACTTGGTTTTCAAGATTTATTAGCCCCGTGAGGGACTGCTGTCTATTACTTTTATTTTGTTGTTGATTTATTTTTATTAATAAAATCTTTAAATGTTCGTCGGTTCCCGCCTTCTTCCTCCTACAACATCCAACCTCATTACAATATTTCTATTTGAACAATTAGTGTCTGTTTACCAGTCATTTACCAGCCTATAGTATTTAGGGATGGGCATTTTTCAAAAATATTGCATTAGAATATTCGGGCTCATAAAAAATCAAATATTCGAATATTCATTTATTTAAATGACGTTCAACGAAAAATATGTTATTTTTTACGTACATTTTTTTTAAACTTTTTTGTCAACATTACTGAACCAGCTTACAATTAGGCAATATACAACAAGCTTGCAATATATATTAAAGTTTTCTTTTAGTTGAAAACATTAAACAGTATGTGTTAACAAAAAATATAAAAAACAAAAACATATTAAAAGCATGCTCAAGCAGCGCGAGCGAAAAAAGAAGCCTAATAAAGCAGATTGCACCAGATATTGTACAGAATGTCCACACACACACACACACAAGTCAGTGAATGATTATCATGTTTATATTGTTTGAAGTTTATGTTGAGAAAAACAATAATTTCTACATGCAGGGGCGCGCCAGCACTTCATGCTCGAGTGAGAAAAGGCTCTTTGCTGACAGACGTTTCAGAGACACAAAGAGAACGGCATTGTAAGTTTCTAACAGCACTTCACGTTTTCTGTTCTTACACCGGTCTCCTCAACGAAATCTTAAAGGAAGTATATGTCTCAAGATCATTTTGCTATTAGATTTACGGCATTTATGGCCAGCAAAGCAACGTAGTAAAATTCGAATAGCATTTTATTTTTCGAATAATAATTACAGATCGAATATTCGAAAATGTGAATATTCGTGCACATCCCTAGTATGTATATATATATATATATATATATATATATATATATATATATATATATGTACACATTTCCCAGACTCCTAAAGCCCCCATTTTCCGCATACCATCCCTGCTTGGGTCTGTTATCGTTCACTCTCTGTTACATAATATTTATATAAGCAAGCCTTGTGCAGAATTTCTCTGTCACATCAAAGAGTGCATGATAAAGATGACACTGATTTTAATACCAGACTGAATAACAGCAGGAATTTACCTCTATAGATTAACAGATCATTTAGGCTAACACTACATACCAGAAGTCACAAAATAATGCAGTTACTATAGTCCTTATGCCAACCATAAAGATGCATCAAGAACAGATTATTCTAAATATACATCATCTATAAAGACATAATTTTTGTACACAAACAAACAAGCAATAATGAAGTATTGCAGAATCAAAATAAAAGAAGAAGCCTACATCCTGGCCAAAATAACAGTGTAAAAACATCATGTCATTGAGCATTATCATCCAGTGACAAAATGTTACCAGCAGCAAGAGAATCAACGGAGCATCAACAGTGTGTCAGAAAGAGCTTCAACTGTAACCTACCATCAACCAGCTGTTCTCAAGGCACCATCCCACATGTTGATACCCGACAAATGCAGCGTTTCACTTCTGCACTGAGAAAGAGGAAATCTGAACACAGCTAAGCCAAAAAACGGATGACAGCTTATTTCAAACTAGCATATGAGGAGAAGGATTACTGGTCTCTCGCTCTCTCTGGATCTTTAATCAGGCCACACCTTTCCTTCGTTCACTCTCTACGTCATTCATAAATTCAGCATGTAAACATTCACTCCCTCCCCTCCCCTCTCATCAACTCACTCTCTCTAAATGCTAACTCACTGCAGTACTCTTTGCAAAGCATTGTGGGATTGCGATGTAATTCTGTGACTTAGAGGAGATGAAGGTGCAGATGCCGCAAATGCGAGTCTGTTTCTCAGCCATAGGGCATTAGGAGATTAGAGTGAACAATGATGCAGAGCAAAAATGTGTGTGTGTGTGTGTGTGTGTGTGTGTGTGTGTGTGTGTGTAGAGAGAGAGAACATCAGAAAGCAAGCCAATGAGATACAGCTGCTTTTGTCAGCATGCATCATTCGTGCTGACTCACAGTAAGGCAGTCAGAATAAGAGCGACAATGTGGGACTGAAACACACACACACACACACACACACACACACAACACAGCTATAAACAAACATATACAGTTCCAAGAATGAAAGCTTTTTGAATATGAATTTGTTAATGAATAATAAATGTAGTCACCCTCAAGTCATTCCAAACCTTTATTTTTCTTTTTTGAGTGGAACACAAAGAGATATTTAGCAGAATGTGCAAGCCATTTTTTTCATATAATGAAAGTGGATGGAAAAGAAAAGCTTTTTTCCACACAATAAAAAATGTATGTGTCAAAACATTGCATCTACTGTATCTAAGGTCTAATACCCAAATGTAGACAACATATATATATATATATATATATATATATATATATATATATACTCACCGGCCACTTTATTAGGTACACCTGTCCAACTGCTCGTTAACACTTAATTTCTAAGCAGCCAATCACATGGCGGCAACTCAGTGGCATTTAGGGATGTAGACATGGTCAAGACAATCTCCTGCTGTTCAAACCGAGCATCAGTATGGGGAAGAAAGGTGATTTGAGTGACTTTGAACGTGGCATGATTGTTGGTGCCAGAAGGGCTGGTCTGAGTATTTCAGAAACTGCTAATCTACTGGGATTTTCAGGCACAACCATCTCTAGGGTTTACAGAGAATGGTCCGAAAAAGAAAAAACATCCAGTGAGCGGCAGTTCTGTGGGCGGAAATGCCTTGTTGATGCCAGAGGTCAGAGGAGAAATGGCCAGACTGGTTCAGAGCTGATAGAAGGGCAACAGTGACTCAAATAACCACCCGTTACAACCCAGGTGGGCAGAAGAGCATCTCTGAACGCACAGTACGTCGAACTTTGAGGCAGATGGGCTACAGCAGCAGAAGACCACATCGGGTGCCACTCCTTTCAGCTAAGAACAGGAAACTGAGGCTACAATTTGCACAAGCTCATCGAAATTGGACAATAGAAGATTGGAAAAACGTTGCCTGGTCTGATGAGTCTCGATTTCTGCTGCGACATTCGGATGGTAGGGTCAGAATTTGGCGTCTACAACATGAAAGCATGGATCCATCCTGCCTTGTATCAACGGTTCAGGCTGGTGGTGGTGGTGTCATGGTGTGGGGAATATTTTCTTGGCACTCTTTGGGCCCCTTGGTACCAATTGAGCATCGTTGCAACGCCACAGCCTACCTGAGTATTGTTGCTGACCATGTCCATCCCTTTTATGACCACAATGTACCCAACTTCTGATGGCTACTTTCAGCAGGATAATGCGCCATGTCATAAAGCTGGAATCATCTCAGACTGGTTTCTTGAACATGACAATGAGTTCGCTGTACTCAAATGGCCTCCACAGTCACCAGATCTCAATCCAATAGGCTTTATGTCGAAGCGTCACGTGACCAAACCGAAAAACGGGTTTAGTCGCATTCCACTTGTCAGAGAAAGTGTCAACAGCCATAAGAACTGACTACGATATCTATGGATTTTTATGGTAATCAGCTAACCTACCTAGTTCACTTTGTTATTGGCGTTTTATTCCATTTAAATATCTAAACGTTACTGTAAGAAGAAAAATAAAAAACGTTTAAATATCAATCTGCAAATGTGAGGGACATTGGTTATGATAATCTTTGCTCGCTCCTTTTAAGTTATCTTGAGTAAAACTGCAAAAGCACATACAAAAGACCAGAACCGGAAGCGATGACACCTGTTTTACAGAATGCGGAAGTAGGTTTTGCATAAAGCCTATAGAGCATCTTTGGGAGCGGTGATCAACGGAGATTCGCATCATGGATGTGCAGCCGAGCAAATCTGCGGCAACTGTGTGATGCCATCATGTCAATATGGACCAAACTCCCTGAGGAATGCTTCCAGCACCTTGTTGAATCTATGCCACGAAGAATTGAGGCAGTTCTGAAGGCAAAAGGGGTCCAACCCGTTACTAGCATGGGGTACCTAATAAAGTCACGGTGAGTGTATATATATATATATATAATTTATTTTTTTAATTATTATTTTATTTTATTTTTTTAAATGTACAGAAATCTCTGCCAATCTTTGAGGATGAATGGAAGTTTTCTGGGTTTGGAATGACATCAGGGTGAGTAAATGATTACAGAATTTTCCTGTCAGACTTAAACTTATTATTGTATTGTCAAAATTGTTATCATGAAATGTTATTGCTTTTCGTGTCCACTAATCTGCCATTTGTACACAAATAAGCAATCAGGTAAAGTGTAAGAAAACAAAAGCATAAGACAAATTCATATACAGTTTTATAATCTACAAGTGGTTCTCATTTTCCAGTTGCTCAAACATAATACTAAATGCACATTTAACATGCTCAACAACAACACCTTTTGCAACATGACATCATGAATCAAAGCAAAAGCAAAGTTAATCATGACAAATCATTATTAAGACAATATTTCACACAATAATATGCATGAAATTTCATGGTAGGGTTTACTCACTCTATTACAGTCCAGCCCATCACAGGGCTTTCCAGATACTGAGCTCAGCTGTTTTGTTTAGGACATGCCTTTGGCAATTGACCACATTGGATTCACACAATTGTACTGACCAGTGACCATGGTGATGACCAAGACCTTGACCACATCACTCCGAACTACAAAAGCATAAACAAAGCTCCGTGTTTTAGAGAAAAGTAAACCTGTTCCTCTTCTTCTTACAGCTGAGTGTAGGCTAGAGATTTGAGTAAGACCATTATACTGATCTAAAATGTTGAATATGCTTTACTGCAAGTATTTAAGCTAAATATATTTGATTATTCATCTTTCTAAGCAACCAATATAATAACTTTTACCATTCTGCTGCCTTGACCAGCTCTGGGAGATAATATGTTATAAAAGTTTATTTTCAATGTACAGTAGATTTACAATTTTATGTCACTTTGGCATCTTTTTTTCATGATTAAATGACACATTTTCCAAACTCAAAGTGCAAATTATGATAATCATGATCATGGCTGTTTCCCAAAAGCTTATTTTTAAAGATTTCATCTAGACATGCCTTTATAATTAAAGTAGCATGAGTAGCAGCCTTTCAAAGTGCAACATGAACTTTTCACTTGCATATGATCTCAGCCTATTGAATCCACTGATCTTAAAGCAAACAAATCAACATGATAATTTTCCCACATTATTGTGACGTATATCAAAGTAAAATGGCTTCTAAAATCTCAGGGCATCAGGAATTTATTGGATTGCTCATCGCTGACATGTGAGTGACAGGTTGCTAGATGAAAAGGATTGAAACTCTGGCTATTGACTGGCTATTGGACGACATTCTTGCCCAGCCCTTGTTAAGGTGCACACATTTGCTGTGTCTGAAATCACCCATTACTCACTATATAGTGGACTATATAGTGAGCTCGCCATTTTGTAGTGCTGTCCAAATCTATAGTGATGATTATTATATCCCTATATAGTCCACTCAATGTATCCAGAATGCATTTTGAAAAGTAGTGTACAACCGATGGTCACTAACCTAAGCCCTACATACCATCATGCATTGCGCTGATCGTAAAAATAAGTTATACAGTAATCATGTGTGAGTGTGAGATTAGCAAATTATAACAAAAACGGCCAGAAATCACTTTTAGTTTTTACATTTTAAAGAAATAAGCTCAATATAATGTAATTTATTTATTCTGAAAAATCTATTTAGCCCAGAGCCGGCTCGGCACCAGCTAACAGATGATGTAACCAACGGCGCAAGAGACGATTGAGTAGATGTCCGAAAGTGGCTTCTATTATGCTGGTGAGCTCACTATATAGTGCTCTGCTCTCTAACCCCAACATAGGGAATAGGGAGTAGTGCTTTGAGTGGAGATTTCGGACACAGCAACTGTGTTTGTAAAGTATCAAGTATATAAACTACATTTTCAAAACCAACTAATTGTTTCTACAAAATAACCACCATTTATTGTATGTAAATACAGCAGGATAGACAGCAAGGGAGAGGAACCAATCAATGACTTTGTAGAGGATCATCAGAGAGGTCAAAGAGGCGGCCCTGGGGCCTCTGAACACTGTTGTATAAATGCCTGGGAAAAGGTCAACTGTCAATTTTGATCCTCACTCATTTACTGTATGAAAAGAAACATGTTAACACTAAGAATACACAATATGCACTACACTACTGCTGTGTACAGTACATTAGTGCAAGTACTTTCTATCTATCTATCTATCCATCCATCCATCCATCCATCCATCCATCCATCCAGAGTTAGAAAGGGCGATTCAGAGCCATAGATTGTTGGGTTATTCAAATCACCAAACCACACAAAAAGTGAAAACAACTGAATAACAGAATAATAATCAAGGTTTCACAAACTGTCTTTGATTCACTTACAGTTCATCAAATGACAAAAGTGAAAACCCACTTTTTGAAAGTAAAGGGCTGTGTGATATGGACAAAAAAAGCTATCACTGTCAGGCGGTGTGCTGGATGCAGAGAGACAAGGACAAAAGGAACTCAATGTACACGTAGATGCTTTATTAACAAACTTAATCGTACAGAAATGAAGGGGAAACACTCGCAGGCCTTCAATACACACAACTATACATAGACGACAACCAACAAACACTGAGGAAAAACACAGGACTTAAATAGGCTATGTGCACAAGCGTAGTTTCGAACTTCCGCTTTTGTCAGAAGTCGGCATATCAGTTTCCGGTTTACGACTGTTCATCCGCATCCGCTGTAAACAAACAATATAAGTGCTGCTTTTGTACGAAAATAAGAGTAGTTAAACACATCTAAGTTTCTAAGAACTGTAGGTGGATCTATCAACTAACGTCCGTTTCACACATACCCCGTTTGCAGTGTGTGTTGCGGTGCAGGAGCAACGGGTGCTGCAGTGCTTTCACATATGATGCGTTTGCAGTGAATCTCTGATCGCGGCTGTGCCACAAATGCATACTTACTATTTAGGGCCCAAGCCCTGAAAGGCGCAGAGCCCTATCGTTTTCCTTCCGATTATTTTTTTTTTTTTTTTTTTTTTTTTTTTTCTTTTTAGCGACTATTCGGGCACTTTTGGGGCCCTTAACATGCTCGAAAACTCTTGAAACTTTGCACACGGGTCAGAACCCGCGGCCATCAGAGCCGGGCTGAAGCTGGTACCCGGGCGTGGCAGGGCGGCTCGTCAGCGCCCCCTGGAATGGGGTCCGAACACCTGGTCCATAACTCAAACACACTTGCATGTAATAATATGAAACTCGGTACACATGTCGATAGCAGAATTTCATCTATACCTCGCGTCTTGCTTTTTACCCCAGCCCAACAGGAAGTCGGCTATTGAGGTTTTTTTGTAAAACACACGCAATGAACTTTTAAATACTCCTCCTAGAGCTCTGATCCAAATTCGACGAAACTCGGTCAGCTAGAAGTCAAGACATTGAGGATGAAAGTTTGTGTGGGGATTTTTGATATCTCGAACGGTTTGGCCGTGGCGAGGAAACGAAACTATGGCGAGAGACGTGAAACAGGAAGTGTGTCATAACTTCAGCATACATTAACTGATCTGGATGAAACTTCAGCAGTGCGTTCGCTGTAAGAGGACGATCACATGGATGTGACTATTGTGAGTCAAAGTTATAGCGCCACCAACTGGCAGCAGGAAGTGTGTCACTTTCAAAATGCTTTGAAATCACCCTCTTATTTTTACCCGATTTGCTTCAAACTTCATCTGTATAATGTACATACACGGCAGATGAAGACCTATGAATGGATTCTTGATATCTTTGAAACTGTTGCCGTGGCGACGCATCAAACTTTACCATTCTTTTAGGATGCATTCTTTTTAGGGATTCGAACATTTGTCCATAAATCAAACACACGTGCATGGATTAATATGAAACTCGGTACACTCATAGATCACATCAGGCCAAACAACTTTCGTGCTCTAAGTTTTACGACAGTTCAACGGAAGTCGGGAATTATGTTTTTTTTTTTAAATAATTGTCCTAGAAAAACATCAAATTACAACCCATGCTGTTACCAATCACCACCAAACTCGGTGTGCATGAAGTCAAGACATTGAGGATGCTATATTCCGGGACGGATTTTTGATATCTCGAACGGTTTGGCCGTGGCGGATTTTTTTGACTAAAAAAGGACACATAAAGTGTGTTATAACTTGGTTAGTTTTACTGACAGTTACAAAACTTGCCGTGTATATTGTTCTATTCAAGCCAAACAACTTTCTAATTAACAATAATAAGCTCAAACCCACAGAAAGTCAGATATTGTAGTTTGAATATGATCATGCTCTTTCTGAGCCTAGGCCTGTCACACAGTCTGTGTGTGTGTGTGATTGAGTCTTTTGACACACAGTCTCTGTGTGTGTGTGTAGGGGGAGGGGGCTTAATAATTTCACTGTGTGTCTGGCCTGCTAAAGTAAATACATTTCTTAAGCCTGGTATTTTTTAAATAAGTTTTTGTTTTTATTTTTTTATAAGTAAAGACATATAACCTGTTTAATTGTAGTGCATTGACAATAGTTTTATATAATTAGTGTATTAATTAAATTAACTTGGTCCATAAATCAAAAAGGAAGTGTGTTAAAACTTCTGCATACATTAACTGATCTTGATGAAACTTCAGCAGTGTGTTCGTTGTAAGAGGCCGATCACATGGATGTGACTATTGTGAGTCAAATATATAGCGCCACCAACTGGCAGCAGAAAGTGTTTCACTTGCAAAATGCTTTGAAATCACACTCTTACTTTTACCCGATTTGCTTCAAACTTCATCTGTATAATGTAAACACACGCCAGATGAAGAGCTGTGAAAGCATTATTCAATATCTAAGATAATGTTGCCATAGCAACGCATCAAACTTTAACATTCCTTTTTTTTTGATGATTTTGAGTCTCTTAGCGGCTTTTGGGGCCCTTAATGGGTTTGAAAACTCTTGAAACTTTGCACACAGGTCAGATCCCACAGCCATCAGAGCCGGGAAGATGGTACCCGGGTGTGGCAAGGGGGCTGAGCAGCGCCCCCTGGAACGGGGTCCAAAACTTGGTCCATAAATCAAACACGCTTGCATGTAATAATATGAAACTCAGTACACATGTTGATCTCATCGTTTCATATATTCATATATTCTCCTCAAGCCGGACAACTTTCTAATTTACACTCATGAGCTAGGACCCACAGAAAGTCAGATATTTTGGTTTGAAAATGTTGAGTGTCTCTCTGAGCCTACACTTCTGTATGGCAAGCCCTTTTAACATTTAAAAGCTAAGTTTGACTATTCGTAATTAACATTGTAGATATCAACAACGTCTTTCTAGTCGTAATTACATTTTGGATAGTTTGTATTATCATTTAAGATATCTGTAACGTAATTGTGACTAGTCGAAACGACAGATAGAGTATGGCAAGCCGTTTTAACATTTAATCATTTTAACCTACTAGTCTCTATTTTCATGCTACTAGTACTTATTTTTTAGATACTAGTATCTATTCCATTAAGTACTAGTACTTATTCATTAGCTACTAGTGCTTATTCTTTAGATACTAGTGCCTTTTCTTTAGATACTAGTGTTTATTCTTTAGGTACTAGTACCTTTTTAAAGATACTAGTACTTATTCATTAGACACTAGTCCTTATTTATTAGATACTAGTACTTATTCATTAGATGCTAGTCCTTATTCATTACATACCAATGCTTATTAATTAGTTACTAGTACTTATTCATTAGATGCTAGTACCTATTAAATAGATACTAGTACTTATTCATTAGACACTAGTACTTATTTTCAATGGTGACTAGTAACTATTCTTTTGTTACTAGTCACATTTTTCCAGTGACTTCTATGGTGATCTGTCATTCAGATATCAACTATTCAGTTCTGACTAGTATGTTAGTATGTATTCCAATTGTGGAATACATACTAGTATGTATTCCAAAGCAGGGGTTACGTTTTTGCACGTCGTGCAGAATAACCCTAAAGGCACCAAGGTGGCGGTGCCACCGGCTTTATATATATATATATATATATATATATATATATATATATATATATATATATATATATATATATATATATATATATATATATAAATATAGCTGCGAGCAGCGATGGAGGGCCAAAGCCGACGGTACCGCCATCCCGGTGCCTTTAGGCACCGGGGTCGAGTGCCACCGGCTTGGGCCCGCAGTGGCTGCTCGCAGCTATATTTAGGGCCCAAGCCCTGAAAGGGCGCAGAGCCCTATTGTTTTCCTTCCGATTATTTTTTTTTTTTTTTTTTTTTTTTTTTTTTTTCTTTCTAGCGACTATTCGGGCACTTTTGGGGCCCTTAACATGCTCGAAAACTCTTGAAACTTTGCACACGGGTCAGAACCGCGGCCATCAGAGCCGGGCTGAAGCTGGTACCCGGGCGTGGCAGGGCGGCTCGTCAGCGCCCCCTGGAATGGGGTCCGAACACCTGGTCCATAACTCAAACACACTTGCATGTAATAATATGAAACTCGGTACACATGTCGATAGCAGAATTTCATCTATACCTCGCGTTCTTACTTTTACCCCAGCCCAACAGGAAGTCGGCTATTGAGGTTTTTTTGTAAAACACACGCAATGAACTTTTAAATACTCCTCCTAGAGCTCTGATCCAAATTCAACGAAACTCGGTCAGCGTGAAGTCAAGACATTGAGGATGAAAGTTTGTGTGGGGATTTTTGATATCTCGAACGGTTTGGCCGTGGCGAGGAAACGAAACTATGGCGAGAAGCGTGAAACAGGAAGTGTGTCATAACTTCAGCATACATTAACTGATCTGGATGAAACTTCAGCAGTGCGTTCGCTGTAAGAGGACGATCACATGGATGTGACTATTGTGAGTCAAAGTTATAGCGCCACCAACTGGCAGCAGGAAGTGTGTCACTTTCAAAATGCTTTGAAATCACCCTCTTATTTTTACCCGATTTGCTTCAAACTTCATCTGTATAATGTAAATACACGGCAGATGAAGACCTATGAATGGATTCTTGATATCTTTGAAACTGTTGCCGTGGCGACAGCATCAAACTTTACCATTCTTTTAGGATGCATTCTTTTAGGGATTCGAACATTTGTCCATAAATCAAACACACGTGCATGGATTAATATGAAACTCGGTACACTCATAGATCACATCAGGCCAAACAACTTTCGTGCTCTAAGTTTTCCGACAGTTCGAACGGAAGTACGGGAATTATGTTTTTTTTTTTTAAATAAATGTCCTAGAAAAACATCAAATTACAACCCATGCTGTTACCAATCACCACCAAACTCGATATGCATGAAGTCAAGACATTGAGGATGCTAAATTCCGGACGGATTTGTGATATCTCGGAACGGTTTGGCCGTGGCGGATTTTTTTGACTAAAAAAGGACACATAAAGTGTGTTATAACTTGGTTAGTTTTACTGACAGTTACAAAACTTGCCGTGTATATTGTTCTATTCAAGCCAAACAACTTTCTAATTAACAATAATAAGCTCAAACCCACAGAAAGTCAGATATTGTAGTTTGAATATGATCATGCTCTTTCTGAGCCTGAGTCTTTCTTGAGTCTCTTGACACACAGTCTGTGTGTGTGTGTGTGTGTGTAGGGGGAGGGGGCTTAATCATTTCACTGTGTGTCTGGCCTGCTAAAGTAAATACATTTCTTAAGCCTGGTATTTTTTAAATAAGTTTTTATTTTTATTTTTTATAAGTAAAGGCATATAACCTGTTTAATTGTAGTGCATTGACAATAGTTTTATATAATTAGTGTATTAATTAAATTAACTTGGTCCATAAATCAAAAAGGAAGTGTGTTAAAACTTCTGCATACATTAACTGATCTTGATGAAACTTCAGCAGTGTGTTCGTTGTAAGAGGCCGATCACATGGATGTGACTATTGTGAGTCAAATATATAGCGCCACCAACTGGAAGCAGAAAGTGTTTCACTTTCAAAATGCTTTGAAATCACACTCTTACTTTTACCCGATTTGCTTCAAACTTCATCTGTATAATGTAAACACACGCCAGATGGAGAGCTGTGAAAGCATTCAATA
>JAQIUQ010005621.1:0-104589 GCA_030378365.1 Hybognathus amarus | reverse complement strand
AAATCTGCTTCATTCAGTTACATATTGCTTATCAGCTTTTCAGTGACTCATCTCCTCTGACCTCTACCAGTGTCAACAAGGCATTTTCGCCGCAGACTGCAACATACTGGAATGTTTTTCCCTTTCACACCACTCTTTGTAGACCCTAGAAATGGTTGTGACGTGAAAATCCCAGTAATTGAGCAGATTGTGAAATACTCAGAACCGGCCCGTCTGGCACCAGACAACCCATGCCACGCTCAAAATTGCTTAAATCACCTTTCTTTCCCATTCTGACACTCAGTTTGGAGTTCAGGAGATTGTCTTTGACCAGACCACACCCCTGAATGTCATTTGAAGCAACTGCCAGTTATATAATTGCCATTAATGAGAAATTGAACAGGTGTTCCTAATAATCCTTAAGGTGAGTGTATATTGATGATATTGCATTTTCTGATATAACCTTTCAATTTCCTCCAGATGAACGCTTTAGTTGCCCTTTGCCACTTCTGTGAACTTCCATTGGCCCCCGGACGCTGCTCTGTACGGAGGCCGGATCCGCCCTCCCCATCCCATCTCCTGGTTCAGTCATTCCTTGGTGACAGGGGACCGAGGGGGAGCCGAGAGGCGAAGGTCTCACCATGGAGAAGCTAACAGCTCTGCCACACAAAAAGAGCAGACATGTGTGAAGTGAGAAATTATTCTTGTCACAGCCCAATTTACATTCAAAAATGCAATTGTCCTCTCTAATATTGTATAATATCGGTTCTTTCTCTCACCAGGGGCTGTGCGCTTCTCTACCTGCATCTCACCCAGGCTTTGTGAGTGCTGGACAGTGAGACCAGAACCCAGCTGTGTGACGCACATCGACATTGCAGCGCCAGCCACAGCTCTTCGGTGTGGTGCGACAGGCATGTGTGCGCAGCCTCAGCTGTGAGGTATGTCTGCACTTGTTTGCATCATTGAACATCTAAACAAAGCCAATGCATCTATGATATGCATCGGCCATTGCAGGTTTGTCCTGGTTCGTCGAGGGGCCCATCTTCTTCGGAGACGGACAAGCATGGATTTGTTGTTTCTCATGCGTTTTCAGTCAAAGACAGCCTGGCACGGGGCTTCCAGCGCTGGTACAGCATTGTCGTGGTAGCTATGGACAGGATCTACCTCATCAACTCCTGGCCATTCCTGTGCGCCACCTGCGGCTAACCATTCAGAGTCTACAGAACACAGCACTCAAGGTACTGGACTGCAGACCCACTTTAGTACCGTGATTTGACGGAGTGCCTCTTGGAGTGATGAGTTGCTTGCAGTGTTGAAAATACCATATTTTGTCCTGTTTTTTCCCTGCAGGTGTTTGACAGTGAGCAGTGTGTGTGTCCTCAGAGGGCTGTCCGTATGAACAGTGCCTTCTCTCGGCAGTGTTCCCCACCAGCGCAGCGGAAACGCAGCCCGCTCACTCACATCTCTAGCCCAGCACAAACACCTGTTGGCTAATCTGCACTCCTCATTCAGCTGGTGCGTAAACTCTCACAATGTTACTTTATTTCTCATAATTGTGACTTTGTCTCACAATTTTTACTTCAGATCTCACAATTGCGACTTTAGATCTCATAATTGCACCTTTTTCTCATAATTGTCACCTCATGTCTCACAATTGTGACTTTCTATTCAAAATAGTGACTTAATTTCACATAATTGGGGCTACACAAATTCTCGCATTTTATCTCGCAATTCTGACTTGATATTTTGCAATTGAAACTTTGTCTCAAAATTGTAACTATAGCCTTGTTTCACATTACATGGTTTTAAAATGTCGAGCTGAGACTGCGCGTTCACACTTACGTGAGCTTGCTCTCAGTGAAATCATGAGTGTTCAATTTGTTTAGCTGTTCACACAACACAAGGTGAGACTGATCAACAACAGGTGGTCACGCACTACACAAGTTGACAACGCACTACGTCAGAGATTGCACCCACGATTCGGATGATAAGAGCAAATCATGTGTGACTACTAATGGCAGAGCTGTTTCAGTTCTATGGTAAAGTTCTAAATCCTGAAAATAATCAAATGAATAACGAGTTGAGCAACAACACTGTCACCCAATGATTCTCTCTTGTCTTACGAACCACGGTTCTGTGCAGGAAAAACACGCAATAAAACGGAACCAGAAAAATGACAGGAGAAAGCATCTGCGCTCGATACCCAGCGCGAAGAAGGGAACACAACACGCGATTATAGGACGTCAGACAGAAACTAGCTGTGGCACACTGTTCCACGATGATTACTCTGAGAAAAAAATGCAAAAAAAAGAAAACATAAGTTTTAACTGGTTACCTCAACCCATGCCTTGCTATGATTGGCTGTAGCACATTGACATCACTGCGGGTGGAGTCGCGCGACGGCTCTCGGATATCTCGTATGCTGGGTGTTTCTCTGGGCTCGGCGGCGCGACTGCGAGCGTCTTGCTACATTGTTGGTTCTTTCACATGCGAGCGGATTCGGCGAGATGTTCATCGACCGCTAATGCCCGCACGTTGCATGCGATAGCACCCCTGACCTGTCGGCGAGCTCGGCGATTTGCAAATCGACTATGATGGGGATTTAAAAGTTCCTGTCACTGTTGAACTTGGCTTATATCTCTCAGTTACAACTTTATTTTTCATAATTGTGATTCACAATTGTGTCATAATTGTGACTTTATATCACAATTACAACTTTATTACAGCTTTATTTACTCATAATTGCACATTTGTCTCACAATTGTAGATTCTACACATTTGTAATTATATCTCACAATTATTTCACATAACCGAGACTTACAATTGTGACTATTTCTTCAAAATTGTGACTAGCTCAAAATTGTGACTTTATAGCTCACTGTTATAACTTAATTTCTCATAATTACAACTTTATTTCTTATAATTGTGACTTTATGACTCAAATTGCTATTTTATATCTCACAATTTGACTTTATTTCTTATTTTACACTTTATTTCACAGCACTGTTTGAGATATCATTCATGTATCCTGGGACAAACATTAAGGGTTAAGAGTTTGGTTAGATCCATAACCCTAAATGTGTATGAGCAATAGAAATAGTGATGCTTTACATGCATACAATTTAGGCCTTATCTAATTTTGTTTTTTTAAATCATAATAATTCTTCTTACTTTAATTATCTGTACAATAGGTTGCTGAAAGCTTGTGGCAGTCGGTTGACTGAGAAAGCTATTAGAAGGAGCACCAACAGAAGACACACTTACGATTCTCATTGAAAGACAAACTGGTAATATATATATATATATATATATATATATATATATATATATATATATATAAACATTAAAGGAATAAAGATTGAAATTTAGTTTAAGTGTTAAAAATGTGATAAAATGTTATGTTTCTCTACATGGCTAAACTTTTTTTTTTATCATGGGATACTATTGATTCTGTAGGAATATTTTAATTAGTGTGTCTGCTAACAAATTGATTTTTTAAAACAAATTGATTTTCTAACTGTTAACTGGGTGTCTGGCCCAGATTTTCCTTTCCCAACATTCTGCTCCTGAGACTGACAAACAAACAGCTCTCAAGAGATTGTTCAACTTTTTGCTCATCTTTTATGGTCCGAATGATAGCAATGACTCGGCATAACCTAAGGATTCTTCAATTCTCTCACAGAGCAGGAGGAAGAGATGAGTGGTTGGGATGGTGCTGAAGGGGTGGATCTAACTCTCAGGCCAGCCAATCAGAGAGTGTACAGGCTAAAGACTTTCAATTTGATGATGGGAGACAAGAGGACCTTATTGGGCCGAAGTTCAAATCATTCGAGACATTTAAGACAGGCAAATACATGTTTAGTCTGTTACCAACATCATTTTGAAAAATGTATATAAATATTAAATTTGACTATGCTATTTTGGATTAATTGGCAGATCCTGGGTACCACAGATTTCAGACAACTGACATGGCACGTTCTAATGGGAAACCAAGTCATATGGAGAGGTGCAGACCCTGGTCTTATCCAGTCAGCTTTTAATGTGCTGAAGGTCAGCTAAATACCTATTTCCATCACACTAATCAAGTCATTCCAGGTCTACACCATAAAGCACACATCCATGTTATATCTATACACTCCCGGTCAAAAGTTTGGAAACCCTTGACTGAAGATTTTTGATCTTTAAAAAACGAATCCTGAATTCAGTTTTTTGACCATTTCTCAGGATTTGCTTCCAGTTGGCTGTGTCCGAGCAGTTCCGTACAGTCCTCACTATGAGGAAGCATATCGATGCAACTTCCTTGGCCTTAGCCCAGATGTACCAATCCCAGCCCATGTCAGCTCTTCAGGTACTGTACTCTTTTCTGTTTCGCTGCAAACCCTCTTTTGAATATTTTTGCTTGATGCTGCTAGTTCGTTTAACTATCGTTTGTCTACACCACATTAAAAGTCTCCTAAGATCCAAGCCCTGAGGGATTTGAGCCCCATTAACCTATTGTATTGTGATTCCATCTTTGCAGTGCTGCCGTAGCTAAGGTTACTTTGGGTCAAACATACACAAACAGTAACACTATGCATAAGTGACACTGAGATATGGCAGCAGTGCTCTCGTAATCTTTATCCATCAATTCAGGGGATCATATTGTTTTTATAACATGATTGTATTTTATTTTAATCAAGACAAACACACATGGTCGTAACAGCGGCCTCAAAATAAGTGTTTTAGTGTTTTCTTTGTCGGAATGTGATTTACATCATGTTTCTCAACTTCTGTGTGACTGTTTTCTTACTAAACATAGTGAAATTGTTTCATAACTCTGTGTCGGGTTCATCTCAAAGTTCAACACTCATTAAGAATCCTAATGGTGTAACCCCTTTCCCTCTTTCTCTTTTTCTCTCAATCTGTCTTCCAGAGTTTTCTGTGCTGGTGGATGTACTTAACGTTGAACGCAGTTGTGTAAATCCTGTTTCGGATGATGACATTCTCTCACTCTACCAGTTCAACATTAGCAGTGCCAACGCACAACCAATGGATAAAGGTAATTATGGGCATGTGTAGGATTGCCACAGTCTTTAAAGATGTATACCCCTATTCAAACAAACACACTATAGCATTTTGCATTTGTACTCTGTGAATTAATTTATAATGTGGCTTCCTCATGGTTTTTCTTTCTCTTAGGTCCAACTCTGTTGAATAAGATCGAAGTGGCTCTTTCTAATGAGAATCTGTCGGTGGAGGTGGTCTCTCTCTGCCTCCTCTGTCTGAAAGAGGAGTGGATGAAGTAAATTGGCACTTTTTATTTAGATATATACAACCACTGTTTCTTTCAAATGTAGCACTTTAGAAACAGATGACAGTCTTTACTCCAAACACAATATATCCAAAATGTACACTAATATATCCAAAATATTTGCTTAAGAGTTGCTTTTCATTTTAATTTGTATTATTTTGTCTAATTTATTACGTTTGTCTGTATATAGGTATACACATACATATACACTACCGGTCCAAAGTTTCAGGATCGGTAAGATTTTTTATGTTTTTAAAAGAAGTCTCTTCTGCTCACCAAGGCTGCATTTTTTTGATAAAAAAATACACAAAAAACAGTCATCATTGTGAAATATTATGACAATTTAAAATGACTTTTTTATGTTAATATATATTAAAATGTAATTTATTCCTCTGAAAGAAAGCTGAATTTTCAGCATCATTACTCCAGTCTTCAGTGTCACATAATCCTTCACAAATCACTCTAATATGATGATTTTATGCTCCAAAAACATGTATGATTATTATCCATGTTGAAAACAGTTTTTTTACATTTTTATTTCAGGATTCTTTGATGAATAGAAAGTTCAAAAGAACAGCTTTTATCTGAAATGGAAAGCTTTTGTTACATTAAACACTACCCTTTAAAAAGTTTGGGGTCAGTAAGAATTTGTATTTTATTTTTGGGGGAAATAAATAAGAAATCAATACTTCTATTCATCAAGGATGAGTTACATTGATCAAAAGTTACAGTAAAGACATTTATAATGTTAGAAAAGATTCTAATTAAATAAATGCTGTTCTTTTGAACTTTCTATTCATCAAAGAATCCTGAAATAAAAATGTAAAAAACTGGTTTTCAACATGGATAATAATCATACATGTTTTCGAAGCATAAAATCATCATATTAGAGTGATTTGTGAAGGATCATGTGACACTGAAGACTGGAGTAATGATGCTGAAAATTCAGCTTTTTTTCAGAGGAATAAATTACATTTTTAATATATATTAACATAAAAAAGTCATTTTAAATTGTCATAATATTTCACAATATTACTGTGTTTTTGTGTGTTTTTTATCAAAAAATTGCAGCCTTGGTAGAGCAGAAGAGACTTCTTTTAAAAACATAAAAAGATCTTACCGACCCTAAACTTTTAGCCGGTAGTGTATATATATATATACACACACACACACACACATATATAATATATATATATATATTAGGGCTGTCAGTTAAACACGTTATTATCGACGTTAACGCAAACCCATTTTAATGGTGTCATTTTTTAACACGCGATTAACGGTCTTTTTGTCCTAGTAAACTTTGTAGTTTTTTTCACATACTTTTGCAACAGGACGCTGCACGGCGCTGCGCTATGAAACCCATTCATTTCAATGTCTTGCGCCGTGCGAGGACGGTTTGTTGCTTCGCTGACCAAAGCAAAGCGGATTTAGCTAGACCGGAAACAAAACAACAGGCACGCCGTTACACACTTGTTTGGGCTTGTGAATGCCAAATAGTTGGTAAACGTTACATTTTGTGTGGAAGGCGAGCAGAGATGCCGAAATGGTGGCCAATAAGATACTGAATGGTAAGTTTAATTTTAAAAAGTTGCCAAATGGTTTTATTGACAAGATTAAAGTGCTTTGTGTGTTTTGTCGTTGTGAACTGAGCTATCATCATCGCAGCACATCCAGTCTGAAATACCGCTTGATGATGGCCAAGCACACACACACACAGCTGATGTCGACTTCTCCGCCCCCTCAGTCAATATCAGGACCTCCTCAGTATTACTTTCACCCTTTATTGATGGACAGTGTTGCATTGTGTGCGAGATTATTTGCGCCAAGTGAGAATGTTCAGTGAGAAATTGAACAAAGTATATGCCAATGTTGTTTTCATTAAAAAATTAAAATAAAAATAAAAAAACAAGCCGATCCACTTTCCCATGTTGATGTTAGAGCATTAAATTGAAAAAAAAAAAATAATAATAATGGGACAAAAAGAAATCAAGAGACATTTAGAACAGATTAAAATGTGCAATTAATACAGAGGTAACTATAATATATATATATATATATATATATATATATATATATATATATTATATTACACACACACACACATTTCTCTCTTCAGTGACTTTGACTCCAGTCTTCTTCAGTGTTGCACGATCCTTCAGAAATCTTTTTAATATTCCGATTTGCTGCTCAAGAAACATTTCTTATTATTATCATGTTTGAACGCAGTTTTGCTGCTTAATATTTTTGAGGAAAGTTTATCTATTTTATCAAGATTCTTAGAGGAATGTAAATAAACATCATAGTATTTAATTTATTTCAAACTTTTGAATCACATATAAAATGAAAAGTACAGTTTAAATTAGTTGATTGAAATATGAAGTACTCTTACAATATTTAAATACAGCACTTTCCACAACTGTGTACAAAATAGGGCCTAGAATTTTGGACTTCTGGGTTGCGACCAGAGATTTAGGACCACTGACACATAATACTTTTTTGGTTGGTAAAATTACTGAATAATTAAAAATAGCTGATACTACAATGAATGAACAGTTACCAAAATATACTGCATTTGGCGAATGTGCCATTATATTTATTTGAGGCAGTTTAGAAAAGCAATGTAGCATTCACAAAGTGAAATATTTTGCCTGTTCTCCTTTTTTCCTGTAATCCCCCCTCTCGTTCTCTTACTCGCTTCTTTCCAATTTCCTCCTTGTCCTGTTTTTTTCGTCTTGTCTGTTTATTGTTCCCTTGCTAACCTTCTGTGCTTCCTCTCACCACATGCTCTTCTTTGTCTCTCTGTTACAGCAAAGTAAAAGTGTTGTTTAAGTTCTCCAAGGTGGATGGCAGAGGTAAAGAGGACACTCAGAAGGTTTTAGCCCTGCTGGGGGCCACGGGGCCCGGGGAAGAGGACAATGTGCGTCTTCTTAAGTTTTGGATGACAGGACTCAGCAAGCTCTACAAGAGCCATCTGATGACTGCAGTCAGAAGTGGAGAAAGAACTTTGAGCCAGTGAGAAAGAGAAAGGGACAATAGGCTCATTGCTTTGAGTTAGGAGCATTGAGTTAGATGAAAGGAATGTGTGGGTGCCTGTGTATGTGTGTGTGTCAATTACAAAAAAGGGGCCAAGCCCGAGAATGTGTTTTTCTGCATGGTACAGAGAGAAAGTAAAAGCTACTTTAGGCATGTGCATTAAATGGAATGTTTTTTTTACTGTCATGACTAGACATGTCCATTTTCTGTCTTTTTCACTGTGTCTAATATACCACATGGTCCACTGACTTCATGGGAACTAGGCAGAGTATTAGTTGACATGATGCTGTTTTATGTCCATCATAATTAACGTCGTCATCACAAATCTGTTCATCTGACATATCTGAGAGAAGATGTCTGTTTTAGCAGCAATTTTATTTATCCTTATTTGTTAACTTATTTTAAATAAATGGATTTTAAACCCATTCATGCTAAATGGACTGTATGCTGCTTGTAAATCTTGTAATGTTATTAATTAGTGCAATGTGATTATTCCAGCTACTTAACTCAATCGTGATCATCTCAACACAAATCAACACAAAAGAAGATATTTTGATAAAGGCTTTTTCTTCCCATGCAAAAGTGAAGTGTTGGTTTGGGCTCCCCACTGACTTTCATTGTATGGACAAAATAGTTATTGACATTATTATTAACTATAAAAATAGTTAATACATAATAACATAATTAAACATGTATTCAAAATATCTTCTTTGGAATGACATGATAATAAATCATAACAAGTTTCATTTTTGGGTGAACTGGCCTTTGATTGCTGAAAGTTTCTGAAATATTTAGCAATAACCCTAAACTCATTACACTTTTACAACTTGTTTCAAAGTGCTACAAGACATGTTATAAACATTTCTAACATGTACTCCCACCATAAGCACCTCTTACATAAGGACATACTAGTGTTACACAGTTGCATGAGCGTAACTGAAAGGATCAGGTTATTTCCTCCTATGTTAATGTACACCGTGCAGAGCAGAAGTGATATATCACTATACACACACACTATACATATTTTACAAAAAATATAACAAATCTATCAATGCAGGTAAAATAAAACAAGTGAAAAACTGGTATGTGTGAATGTCACCCTGAGGAGGATTGCGAGATACTCTTTCCTGTCTGCACAGGTTGATTGATGGCAAAGTAGGAATTGCTGGATCATTGCCACGATAACTATTACTCAGATGAGTGCATTCATTTACTTATTCAGATGGTACAAAGCAAGCTTTATTTTCCCTTTTTTTGTTTACTTATTTTTTTGTAACATTACTACGCTATAAAAATGGGTTTTCACTCGTTAATTATGCACCAAGAACATTTCTTTCTTTGATGCAATCTTTCATGTAACTAAATGCAACACAAACTGACTGCTTTGTCTATATAGATGTTATATAGTATCATGTTATGGGTATCACAAGCCTGACAATGACTAACCAGTATGAATTACATAAACATGATCAAATATAACATCCTTTTATTGCAGATGTGAAAAGCTTATGTGCTTAGTCATCATTTCACTTGGGATTGAGAAAGCACCAGACAGGGATACTTCATTCTTGAGATGGGAAATTAAAACCAGGCTGCCAGAGTGCATGACTAAGCCCGGGAAAGGCCGTGCATTGAGTACTGATGAAGAGGGGGAGTGCATGCTGTTTAATGAGGTAAAGGGGTGGGAGCTTTAAAGAGAGCGTGGAGAGAGATTGAACCACCAGGACTTTCACTTTCAGTGAGCTGCCTCCACACGGTTTTCTCCAGTAGCCTCCAACAACAGATCAAATGTGCAGCTCGAACACTAGCTTCTTGCCACTTGGGAATATGAGCCTCAAAAACAGTGCATTTATAAAGGAAGAAGGAAAGTAAGCAGAGTAAAAGAAACAGGAAACTAAAATCACAGGAAATCTTGCTCTCCATCAGAATTTTCTCCCCAGAAGACTGGGAGTTTCCAAGTGACTGACTGGGATTGAGCCAGAGAGGGACAGAACGCGGTGCAGCTGTCAATGAGGGATCGAGGAGAAAGTGCTGCAGTAAGAGGAAGAGGAGACGTTGGCTAGTAAAAGAGGCAGCTGGGAAACCCACTGAGACTGGGATTCTTCCTTAACTTTCCTGCAACAATCTGTCGCGCAAAAGGACTTGGTTAAGAAGAACATGGGGAATATGGGCCGCTTTGGCCGGTAGAAGCATGTCACCAACAGGTAACGTGATACGTGCGCAGCACTGACGAAGGTCCATCAATTGATGCGCGTGGTAAAATGACTGTAGCCTATGTATGGTGTTCGCTAGACTAAAATGCGTAGTTGTTTTGAAAAATCTTTCGGCTTTTAATGCTCTGGTCCTTTGTTTACCTTTGCCTTTCAGTGCTGTTACTTCTATCAATATTGACTGTTCAAGGAAGTGGGTGCAATGATTTTATGAAGACGACGATAAGAAATCTCCAGGATCTCTGATAAACATTGAACGAACGAACGGATTCGTGAGTTTCATCCTTTAAAAAAACAACTGCTCATTGTTTGCTAGAAAGTTCATTTATCTCTCGCGTGTCATTTTGCACTGACCTTATTGTTGCTCTGCGGTTTTGGTAACGTGTGAGAAGCCCATGCAACCTGAAGTAAAGATGAAAGGATGTAATGACATTTTAAATGTGTTGCAGCCACAAGTGTTTCCGAAGAACTACGTCGTGTCTCACTATTTCAACGACAGCGCGCTCTGCAATGAGCCGGTAAGAATGACAGTTCATTTGAGCGTCACAATTTTGATAGCCTACATTATATGCAGTTCATTTACAGACAATTTAAATTTACCTGAGGAAATTTTTTTAGTTTTCTGATTTTTTTTTTGCCATTTAATGGGGTCTACAATAAAATGAAATTCATAGGCTATATATTCATATATAACACAATGATTAAATAAATAAATAATTGATCAAAAGAAATGAGATTGTAAGAAGATTGTACAACACGCCGACACACACAACAACACAATATCTTATCTTTTTATTATATTTTATTATAGTTATTAAAAAATAGCAGTGAAGTAACATTGTTTAAAATATTTTAATATCTAAAAAATGTTTTATAAAAAAAGTAACCATATAATATTCCTGACTCAAACATTACAAACCTACTTTGAAACTCGTTTGACAATAATGATTAAATTGTGTACACTCTTTATACATTAAAACCATTTTTACAACATTACATTTTTTAGTCATTTTGAGTCATTAAATCAAAATGTTCTTTTGGATATGGTATATTTTCCCAAATGAAAGCAACAGGAATAGATAGATTACATTAAGAACTTTAAAAAATTTCTCCTGATTTATCATCTCAGCCATCCTTATGTCATTAACCCATAAATGTTTACTATGATAGTCCTTATTATTTGTTACAGAGAACCTATTTTGCTCAAAATTACATCTCTGTGTGTGTGTATGTTTAGTGCTGTGTGTTCAGTGCTGCTGTGTTCCTGTCAAATTCCTGGAGTCAGCTCTTCCAGCACCTCAGTAGAGTTCATCTCAAGTACAAGTTCATCCGTGAGCTGATTTACTCTCTGGACAGCATAGCAAAAGAGGTATATCATCATATACAGTTATTTCCTTCTAACACACTTTTATCAAACCATACCTCTTGCTACTACACTGTTTTATTAGATGATGTATCTGTAAGCTTGACAGATTGAACATCTCTATATCTGTCATCTGAAGTCAGTTTTTTCCGTATCATTTTGTAAACAGAAATTCCCGGATTCGTCCAGATATTTCTGATTTCCCATCTGTCCAGACATCGCCTGAAGGACTTCTTTCCTTCACCTCATCCGTCTTCACACGATGGCTCGATTTGAATTGTGCTTTCGGAGAGCTTAACTGCATCTTCCCCACACCAGGTGAAGAGGATCAAGAAAATCCAAAGGAGGGAGAGAATGTGGAGAACCGTGAGCCGGTGGATGAGCAACAGCCTGTGATAGAAGGAGAGACTGGTAAAATACAGGCTCAACCGGGGTCCAAGACCAATAGCTTTACTAAGACACGTTGCACAGGTTTCACTCACTGGAGCTTATCTTTTCTATGGATAATAACAAATCTGATCTGGTGAAAGTCAAGAAATCTGTTTTAAATATGCCACAAACCTTGCCCAGAAAAAGGCTTCACTTTGAAAGGACAGCTACTGTGTTGCCTTGATTTTAGTCAGTTTGGAAGCTAATTTTGTTTTATACTGATAAATAAAGTTTGGCTTGAGATTTCAAAAAAAAAAAGGCTCTCTGGATAAAGTGTCTGGATGCAGTTATGGATCAGTTCTGTTGGAGAGAAAGGGATACTTTGAAAACCGACACATGGCTATTATGAGGTTGTTTTGTTTCTTCTGCATCATGTCTTTGCACTGATTGTTTTTATCACTTATCTAGTGTTTCTGTCATCTTATACAGTGAATTGTGTGTCATGATAATTCAGGTAAAACCTGTTGACTGAATGTTTTAACATTGAATGTAGTGAAAAAGTAAAGAATAGATGAAGCCAAAAAGCTCCGCTTATCGGCTCAGTGTTCGAGAGCGAACAACTACACTCATGTAATACAGTAAATTCAAGCCATAATAAATACAACTGTAGCATATAGGAACCACAGCACCTGCTACTTTCCGAAAAAGAAAAGGCATTTACAAAAGGGTTACACAATGTTTACAAGTATTATTGTCTTGTATAGAGAAGGTTACTACTACAAGCAATGTTTTACTCAAATGAATTTAACATTTTTGGTGTACAGTACATGTTGTCTGTTTTTACATGTAGATTTCTATATGTGAATAAAATCTTCTTAAGATTAATTTGTGTTTGCCTGAACTGTCTGTTTGTTGCAATGTTTAGAGACTATACTCTTTTGTTTGTCAGAGTGTTTGTATGAGGACTCTATCAGCTGGAAGGAGGGACTTGTAGATGATGGCACAAACAACAAGACGCCACAGAGACCTATTGTTCAAACAATTTTGCTGCCCAATATAGGACTGGCACATCTCGAAACACAATTTGCCAGTCAACACACAATATATAAAATTTTAGTTAGATATTGTTAAAATTAAACAAGGTTGTTGTTTCTAATGTTGCAGGATTTTGCCAATTACATTTCAGCACTTGTTTGGATTAGCACAAAGCACCAACCTGTCTGGAGGGCATAAAAAAACTGCTTGAACCAGCGCAAGCTGGTTTGCTGTTTTTTTTTATCCACTTTTGGATTTTGGATGGATTTAAATGGATTTTGGGCACTTTTCAGTTGAACTTTATGAAAGAGAATGCTGGCCATTTTAAGATTAAAGATGGCCAGGTTGGAAGACCAAGACTTTAACATAAGGTTAAATCTTTAGTTAAGATTATCAATAACTAACATTGACTAGTAGCCTAACAATATATTTGTTGCAGAATTTAATGTCACTTGTAAACATTAGCCTAGTTTGTGTGTGAAAAATATAGGTAGACTACTTTGTTAAGTAATGTTAGACCATTAGTCTAAATATTAAGAGATACTACTTTTGATTTAGATAATGTATTAGTTAATGCTGAAACTAACAATAAATGCTTTACTTGAATTTTTCTTTTTAGTTCAGTTGTAGCCTGGTTATAACCAATCTCATCTAGCTACTGGGAAGGAATTGAAAGGGTTAGGATGCATTAGCCTATATTTCAATGCCCAGATTTTTAGAAGATTACTTAAATGTTAGAGATATAAAGAATAAGAAGGATTACTGGAAAACACTCAGTCTGGGACAACAATTCCCGCTAGCCCGGGGACTTGGGCGCTTTCCAACTGTGTACAGGGCTCGGGGTGCGCTTTAAACCACGTGACGACGTGAAGCGGAAACAGTCCGTTCTCTCAAAATGTCCGCGGCCGATGAAGACACGTTGCCTCAGGAGGATGATGAGTTTAAGGAGATGGAGGCGAGTGGAAGCGACGAGGATGATATGGAGGGAGGTGAACAGAACGGGGACGTAGAGGAAAAAGTTTATGTCCCCGGTCTGGAAGCGCTCCAGCCGGGAGAAGAGCTCGAGATGGACCGATCCGCTTACCGCATGTATCACGAGTGCCAGACTGGTCAGTTTGCTGAACATGTCCGATAACATAGACAAGCACAAGCATGAGGGACTTATTCACAGAAGTAATTTGCTCTATGCAAATTGCATACATCTACCAACAAAATAAAGTTCTATGGCAATAATGTGTTTTTTGGACATGTATTAGTGTCGTTGTACAGAACTGTCAAGATAATAATCATGGTGTTTGTTTTATCTTTTTTTGTTTTCATATGTGTTAAGAGACGTCTGGGTATGTGATCCTAAAAGTGCATTTCACATGTGTATCATTAAAAACTAGAATGTCAAATGAAAATATTGCCACAATATTCTAATGGCTATGTAGCCTTCGTTTTCTCAAAATAATAATAATTGTTTTTTTTATTGTTGTGTTATTATTATTATTATTATATTTTTAAATTTAGGCATTATTTTTAGGATCATTTTCAAACTCTTCTTACACTAATGCATTCTGACACTTTTATTTTGTCATACTCAATGTCGTAATGCATATTAAAATACTAATTTGGCAAAATAAAGCATTAACCTAAACCATTATTAGTCAAATAAATTGTGATTGTTATTTTTATTATTTGGGGGAAATGTGCTTGAAAATTAAGAAATTCTTCATCAAACCATTTTATTCTTTGAGCAAAATTGTTTTTAGTTTCTTACTGTAGATTTTTTTTTCTATTTTAAGAAATGAATGAGTTTCTAGTCTTAAAAATGAGTGAAATACTTATTTTAGTGAGAATGTTTTGAAGCCTTATTACCGTGAATTAAAATAGAATAACTTTTATGTTAATAACCAAATGTATCTGTTCTAAAACCATACTTGCTCTCTTCTTAAATGCGCATATATAACAGGTGAACTTCTCTTTCCCCTGCAGGTGCCCCATGTCTGAGTTTTGATGTGGTGCGTGATGGTGAAGGAGAGGGGAGAGAGCAGTTTCCTCTCTCTATGGTTCTTTGTGCTGGAACACAGGCGGACACCGCGTTCAGCAACAGGTAAACTGGCTACAATACTGGCAAAGCTTGTTACTTTTCATTATCTTCTGCAAACATATAATACCTTTATTATGTTTAGCTTCTTACAAAGACCTAAAGATAATAAAATGTTTTCAATCTCTATCCAGGCTTATTGTCATGCGCATGCACAATCTTCATGAAACTGACAAAGAAAAAGATGAAAATGAAAGCAGTGATGGAGAAAGTGATGAAGATGAGGAAGATGAGGATAAGAAACCACAGTTGGAACTGGCCATGATGCCACATTACGGTGGGATCAACAGAGTCCGAGTAAGTCAAGTTGCTTTCATATAATCTACTTCTTTATAAACACAGCTAAAAAATGTAATTTTTCTCTGTTTTGCTCTGTTTTAAAGATAATTCTTGCATATACACCTGTGGGACAGTCCTCAAGACACTAACTGTTGGTGCTAGACAAATAAAGTCACAGTTACAATAACTTGAGACATTGAAGACACCTTTCTAGTACTGACTCCTAATCCTATCTTAATCTAAACCCTGTCCTACAGTTGAAACCAGGCCTACAGTTCATTTCTGTTTGTCCATAGTCTGTGAAATTTGTTCAGCTTGTCTCAGTTGTTCAATCTTTTTGTGTTCATACAAATGCTGTATTTCCACACACACAATTTCCTTGTGAAAACCATCTTTTTTTGCAGATAGTAGATATTATAAATGGAATCCAGCCTAACCAGTTTAATTCTCTCACTCATCTAAAGTGATTATCTTAATATTTGAATAGGTCACCCAGCGAGGGAACAGGCATTGGCTGCTGTCTGGTCAGAGAAAGGCCAGGTGGAAATCTTTGACCTTCGACCTCAGCTCTGAGGCAGTACACAGTTCATCAGTGATGTCGGCCTTTATCAAGCAACAGAAGGAAGCCACACCCCTTTTCAGTTTTACTGGGTCACATGTCAGAAGGATTTGCCATTGATTGGTCACCCAAAGTACTCAGGTGGGTAATATAAGGTGTGTCTGACTGAAGCGCGCAGTACAGACCAATTGGTGTATGACATCAAAGTACCATGAGAGCGTTTAGAGAACAGACGGCCATACACGGCCTTTTTCATCCCTCTCTGGTACTTTGATGTCATACACTGATCTGTCTGAGCAGCGCCGCTTCAACTCGGAACACAACTATGGATTGTGATTTTACACTGTGTTCCAAATTATTATGCAAAGGACTTATCAGTAGGAATTCAGTACAATAGATTTTAGTTTTTCAAAGAAAGTGCTTGTTTGTTTTGTTTCTCATATCTTTTTAGATAACTGGTATCAATCTCAGACAGGTTTAAGTAGTTTTCCAGGTTTTCTTGGGTAAATGGAAACTCTACTTAAAGAGGTTGTTCCACATTTTATGCAAGTCTCAGTGCATGCAATATGGGGAGGAAGAATGATCTTTCTGAAGATGAAAAGCATGAAATGAATGACTGAATGAATATTATCGAACTATTGAAACATTTGTGAGAAATTTAGAGGACAGAAGCACTCAGTCGGATAAAGGCTTTTTTGGGAAAGTTTCTGTCAAACAAATTAATTGTATTAAAGGGTGGCTATAAAAAAAGCAAACATGTATTTGCAGGCTGGCAGTTGTGCATAAAGTTAGAAATAAATGAAGAGCCATTTTTAAAATGTAATAGAATTCCATACCAGTATTACAACTGATGGTCTGGCCTTTTAAAGGGATACTCCACTTTTTTGGAAATAGGCTCATTTTACCACTCCCCCAGAGTTAAACAGTTGAGTTTTACCGTTTTTGAATTTATTCAGACGATTTTTTTAATATTTAGAAGAATATCAGTAACCAGACAGTTTCTGGTCTCATTGACTTCCATAGTATATTTTTTCCTACTATGGAAGTCAATGAGACCAGAAACTGTCTGGTTACTGATATTCTTCTAAATATCAGAAAAGCGTCTGAATGGATTTGAAAACAGTAAAACCCAACTGTTTAACTCTCGGGGAGTTGTAAAATGAGCCTATTTCCAAAAAAAGTGGAGTATCCCTTTAATGCAATTCATTTGTTTGACAGAAACTTTCCTTAAGCCTTTTTCTGACTGAGCTCTTCTATGCTTTAAATCAGCTTGACAAAATATGTTCAGTTTCCACAAAATATGAGTAAACAATCCTTTTTCAAGACCTTTTTCAACATCTTTCATGCTTTTTATCTTCAGAAAGATCTTTCTACCTCCCATAGTGCATGAGAATGGTAACTTTGCTCTATAATGTGAAACAACTTCTTTAATAAGGTTTTCCATTTACCAGTAGACCTGGCAAACTACTGAGATTGATACCAGTTATCTAAAAAGACGTGAGAAATAAAACAAACACTTTCTTTGTTTAACTAAATGTTTATTTAACTGAAATTCCTCTGATATGTCACTTGTGTAATACTTTGTAATACAGTGTATATTACAGACAGAAAAGGGTCTTATCTTAGTCGCTAAACATAGCGACTAAAGAAACTACGAATTTAAGATTCAAATCATTTAATGTTTACCTACCTTAGGACGTCTGGTAAGCGGCGACTGCAAGAAGAACATTCATGTCTGGGAGCCACAGGAGGGTGGGACGTGGAAGATTGACCAAAGGCCCTTCAGCTCACACAGCAAGTCTGTTGAGGACCTACAGTGGTCACCTACTGAAGCCACGGTGTGTCAGTCTACACAGTGAGATGATGTTAATGGATATTGATTAATGGATGTAATGTGTAAATGAGTGTTTCTCTCCCTCCCCAGGTTTTTGCATCGTGCTCAGTGGATCAGTCCATTCGCATTTGGGACTTAAGGGCACCACCTAATTCTATGCTTTCAGCCAATGAGGCTCATTCTTCAGATGTCAATGTGATCAGCTGGAACCGAACTGAACCATTTATTTTGTCTGGAGGAGATGATGGCCTCCTGAAAGTGTGGGATTTAAGGCAGTTCAAGGTGAGCATGAGCAAGAGCAAACAAATATAAAGGTTTTATTATCCAACTAAAGGAAACGAGTAAAGTGAAACAGGTCAGGCTGGGATGAGGCCATATAAACCCATAACTGCCTGGTATATTGTTCCAGGATGTTTGCATTTACATTTATTCATTTAGCTGACGCTTTTTATCCAAACCGACTTACAATTGCTATATATGTCAGAAGTCGCACGCCTCTGGAGCAACTAGGGAATTTCACGCGCGACATTTGTCGTCGACGTTTAACGCCTCGTGACTAAACAATGGGTGCCAATGTGAGTGTTCACACCGACGCGAAAAACGCCACGCGTAAAAGCGTCATTTTTAAAAAAACGCCTCGGGTTCGTTTTTTGGTTTGACGCGCCGCGTCAAAAACCATCCGACCAACGAGATTGGCGGTTTTGCTCACGTGTCTGGTGCTTCTGAAGTTACAGTAAAGCATAACTTGGGGGCGCTCAAACACAAAACGGTCTTGCCGAGCACACATACGGCGAAGAAGATAGCTGCTGGTCTCGGAGCATAAAGAGCTATGATAATATTTATATTAATATTTCTGTAATAAAAGTATCATAGGATGACCAACAGTCCTGTTTTCCCGGGACATGTGTAACTTTGTGCTTTATAGAAATCTGAGTTGAGATGAGAACTGCGCATAGTGTGAGTAGTGTCAGTTAGATTTTGACAAGTGAGGAGATACCCGCTCTGCCAACTCTTTGTATTCTTCTTTCTTTTATTTTTCTATTGTGACCAGAGTTGGATGTTTGTTTGTATTTTTTCTCGCTCGATCCCCATGTATGAGGACGAGTGTAAAGTTTGAGTTGGTTTTATTAAACGCAGGGAAATACGACAACTCTCATCTCTCGTGCATCTGTTCATCTGACAACTATAGTGCTATGTTTTTATCTCTGGGCAACATCTCAACTTTGCGTTTACATATCCTGTTTTCACGTCCTGTCCTGGCTGTTTTTAAGTGATTAAATTGTCCTGGTTTTCAAAAAAAAAAAAAAAAACTCCTGGAAAAGATTGGTTCTACAGCAAAATAGATGGGCAAACAGGTGAGGAAGAAAAACAGGATAAAGAGGATGAAAACGAAAGATATAAATAGATTTTGTTAGTTCGTTTTTGTAAGTTTGTGAGAGCTATTTTTTTGTTACATTTTGGAGGCATTTCTTTTAGTTATTTATTATTTATATATTTATTTTTCTAAAACAGAAGACATTATTTCTATCATTATTTCATTCGTTATTTTTTTTATATCTCATAATAAAACATGTTGAGACATGAAAATGAACACCCTAGTATAGGATTCTATTATTTTTTCTGTTTTAAATTAAGCGCCATCTAATGTCAGGGAATGAATTTGCATGTTCACTCGGCTCATCGTCAGCGAAAAACGCTTGGGTATGAACACAAAAAACGCGTTGAAAAACGCAGACGAATAACGCGTGCTGATATTCGTCCCGGTGTGTACGGGCCTTTAGGCTGCAGTTACAGTAATACTGTAAAATATTATTTCAATTCACAATGTCAGTTTTATATATTGTGATTATTATAGCTGTATTTTTAGCAGTCATTACTCCAGTCTTCAGTGTCTCATGATCCTTCAGAAATCATTCTAATATGATGATTTGGTGCACAAGAAAAATGTCTTATTATTAAAACAATGTGTTGCTTAATGTTTTATTGGGAAACATGATACATTCTTATCCAGGATAAATTCCTCTTCCTGGTTGAATATAAAAGTACAAAAGAAACAGTATTTAATTAACATAGAAATCTCTTATAACATTAGAAAAAATATTTGTCACTTTTGATCTATTTAATTGTTTTTTGGTAAATTAAAGAAAAATGTTTCTTGAGTTTTAACTGGTAGTGTTTAGATGCTTTTATTTTTTACTGATCACGTGGATTTTTTTTTTTCCTTCAGTCTGGACAGCCAGTGGCCAGTTTTAAGCAGCACATTGCACCTGTGACGTCGGTCCAGTGGAGCCCTGTTGACTCTAGTGTGTTTGCCGCCTCTGGAGCTGATGATGTCATCAGCCAATGGGATCTGTCAGTGGAATCATGTGACGTGGGAGAACAGGCAGATGGCTTAAAACAGCTACCACCACAGCTACTGTTCCTTCACCAGGGCCAGAAAGAAGTGAAGGAGGTCCACTGGCACCCACAGGTTCCTGGAGTTCTCATATCTACAGCGCTGTCAGGATTCAACATCTTCAGAACTATTTCTGTTTAACTCTGTGTGCGTGTGTGAAACAGACAGATTGGACAGATTTGTTTCAGGCATAAACGGTGTGCATGTGTATAATTTTTAATGTACATATACAAAGATGGATGAATGGAACATCTTGGAATGCATGACTATGCATTTGTCATTTCCCCACCCTTTTCTTGTGGAACCGATTTTTCAACTTCTTGAGAGAGAAATTATGTAATTGTATGTGACAAATTATTAATTCGTTAAAACTCTGTTCTGAATCAAGTGTATTGGTTGTCTGTCAACTTTGTTTATTTTACAACCAGCATTTTTTCCAAAGAGACACTTTTCCTTGGGTATCTGTTCAGTAAAAAAACAAAGTTTAGAATTGTTTTGTCAGGCAAATTAATGGAAATAATGGGAAGATGTTTCGGTCTGAAGGCAGACTGCAGGTTTTTATTATCGTTTTTAATTATCATTTTCAAAAACCAAAGTAGCTTTTTTTACATATTATAATAAACAGGAAAATGTATTGTTAGTCCTTATTTCTTCAGATTTTTTTTTTTTTTTTTTAGAAAACTCAATTTTTTAGAAATCTCAATTCCTTCTTTTTTGCACAAACAATTTTAAAGAGTACTGAAGGAAATTTAGTAAGACTACATAAAATCGTGTTATATGCAAATCTTAAATTCAAACAAGTTTTAAATATAATTTAGGTTTTTATGGAGCCAATGAGTGCTCTGAATTCTCCCTAAAGGCTAAAATAAAAACTGATATTTAATGAATTCAGTGATTCTTGATGGAAAGAGGAAATGGTTAATATGAAAGGATGCCCTCCAGTGTAAGTACGAAGAAGTAGCTTGTTTACAGTTTCAACAAATTTGTTTAAAAAATTTAAATTTTTGCAAGTATTTCCACTAGCTTTTTTTACTTTGATCCTTGGTTGATGCTGTAAGACACAATTCTGGGCTAGTGGTCATGATTGTGGCATTTGTAGATGGAGAAACATTCCATGACATATTCGGTAACGCTTCCTTTTACAGTCTAGTTGCCCATGTAAATACTATGTACTTATTTTAGTAACTACAATTACTGGGTAATAACTAGTACTAACCCTGAACCTACCCCTGTTCCATGTACTTACCTTATAGTAGCAGTACTTTCTGGGTAAGTACACTATTAAGTACTGTACTGTAAAAGGAAGCGTTACTGACATGTCATTTAGAATTCTAAAAATTTGTGTGTGACTAAAAATCTATCAGTTCATCCACCTACATAAATACAAACATCAGGAAAAGATGAAGATAGTAAAGTATTCATTTATTTAGCTGATTTTAAAATAAAAAATATATATCAATAAAAATAGCATTACAGAAATGCATTTACCTTCCATCAGCACATTCTAAGAATACAAAATGCCAGATGGCAGTTTTATAAAACTTTACACATTTTGGTCTATACATTATTTCAATTGGCAGAGTGGTTTTGAGTGTAAAATAATTACTGATTGTCCGTTTTAGTATTCAAATCACACAAATGTGGAAGCTAGATAAAAGCAATTGCTTTAAAAAAATAAACCCAACCTATTATAGCTTTTCATGCTTCCCTTTATGAATCTGGTCAAAACCTACATGATGAACCAGAATATGAGTTTTGTTTTTCATTCACAGTTTAAAAACTATGCATTTTGCACTTGTTTAGCTTTAAGACTATTTTGTAGTGTGTAACCATATTGTGTGCTTTTCATTTTTACACTTTTTAAAAGACTACATCTCCAAAAACAAAAAGCAATCTGATTGCTCATTGCATTTTAGGATATGCATGTATCTATGTATGCATATGTAATAATGAAAACTCCCAGGAGAAAATTCCAGCATTTGTGAATGCATTCAGCAACTTCCCACAAAAAGAAAAGCTTCTTTGCTGGCTTTTCAGTGAAACTAAGCAAGACAAATATGGAAAACATCTTCGGGTGTCTTCTGTAAGGCACTGTATATAACCATAATATAAACAATATGGTAATTAATGTGGTGTTTGGCTTAAAAAAAAAAAGTCTGTACTGCAGGTGTTCACTCTCCATTGAGATTAAAGCTGTATCCAGTTAACTGAAGAAGGTAAAGTGCCCAATAACGGAACTATTAAGTGGAAATATTAAACCGTTTTATATACCTTGGGAATATATGCAGAAAATTGTTCTTGGGTTATTCTTGAAGACGATAGACCATGACCATGGGAGACTCAAAATGTGTACTTTTTTTGGACAAAACCGTGTGATTGACTTTCTTTCATAAAATAGACTTGAAAATGAGCAAACACCATCGTAAACTTCAAAAGTGTGGAAAAGAGAGTTCCAAAGAGTCCAGTTATTACCTCAAGAAGGACATTTTCATTATATCTCTGTGTTTGGATTTTTTTTTAAGTCATCACGATCCATGAATTCTGCCAATGACTTAATTTTGGTCCTCTTATAGGCCGATCTCATCATCAAACTCGTCCTCAAAAGTGTATCCTTGTTCTCCATTGACACCCTCCTCCTCTGAATCTGTTTCTGAAAGACGTTGGTTTTCTCTCCTCCGGTCCAACGGTGAGACTCCCTCATATTCTGAGCTCATTGAGGAAGAGGTGCTTGGAGAGTTGTCCTCCTTCCGATTAACCATCTCTGCTTGTCTTGGGTCTTTGTCATAAACTATTCTCCCACTAACCTCCTGCATCTCCTTATTTGGTCTCAAGCTCATTTCTTCTTCACCTTCCACGTCTAACCCCTCAATTGCTTCCTGCCGGCCGATGATCTCATCACGCTTGTCGCTGAATCGCACTTTAGGCCTGAGCCCTTTTGATTTCATGCCATTCAACTCGTTCAGTTGCTCATCTTGTTGGCTCACCTCTTTGGTCACGCTTTCCACTCTCATCCTCTCATTCAACTCATTGGCAGCGCTCCTTGGCGACATCATCACATCTCTTGTGCTCTTGCTGGGACTAAACACCTCTTCGCTGTCTTTGTGAAAACCCATGGTCAGTCCATCCATCACTCCCAGCACATCTCCTGAAATCGAAGGCCCTGAAATCGAAGTTCGAGGTCAAAGGAGGAAACTGAATCGGCGTGCCGGAGCTCACTTGGACCGATATCTTCTTCGGCATATTCAATATCATTATTATGGTTCATCTGAATGTCTGCGGTCTCTACGGTGGCTTCCCCGACTGGTTGCACAGAGTTGGGATTAGGACCAGAGGGGCCATGGCTGGACAGGAACGAGGTGTCACCAAAAGCGTCTCCACCACGACCAATGTGCATGGTGTGACGAAAATCCCCAGGGGAGCGGAGATCATGGTCGGGTCCAGACGAGAGGGTTCGAGATGATTTGTGGAGTGGCATGGTAGCAACTGAGGAAAAGAATTGCAAAGTAAGATTAAGGGAAAGATTTAATAAAAACATTTATGGCCATTACATGATATTTTATAACAGATTCTGGTCCTTGATTCTGATTGGTTGAGCCGCGTTCTAAGCCGTTATACATTACCCAACAAACATACACCTGTGACCGCATTACATTAGTATTACTGCACAACAGCCGTTTGTGATTCTTTGTTGCTGCATGTGTTGCTTGGCAACCTCTTTGGAACTACACTGCTTGGCAGATGAATAAATGTGTTATAACGTTATACTCTTTGTTGCTGGTGTTTATTTTAAAATGAATATTTTTATGGAGTAACCGTTTTATAAAAGCAATAAGCCCCTTGAAGCTGTGTTTTATTCCGCGTCGTGCTTAAAAACACCCTTAGCTGTTCTAAATTCACTGTAAAACACGGCTTTGCGTGGCTTATTGCTTTAATATGATATATTATTATACACTGGCCAGCCAAAAACACCCTCGACACAGCACAGCGTGGATGAACACAATGTTTTGAGGAGACTGTGCAGCTGTCAGTCACCGTGCCGATGTGGATACTGGCATTCAAAATCACAGATTATTCTTTTTGGAAGTATGACCAACATTAGAATTTTCACTGGAAAATGTCACTAGTAAGAAACATCCACTTTTGTTCCGATTCTGATATTGCAGTAAATCGCGCTGATTAAATCTAACAATCAGTTATAAGTTATCAAATTGTACTTTGTTCTCAAATTGTTAATGTTAACGTAAGCAAGCATTGCGTGACTACATGTAATGTCCCTAAAAGCCGACTAGCCGAGACTCCTTCTTTATGTGTAAAGATGTAACGTAATGATGCAAAGACATGCTTGTATCTCCCACGGAAATCCACCAGTACCACTGGAATTAAAAACATTATTACAAGCTTACCGCTCTGAATCGCGCAAGCAGATCGTTTTGAACACTGGCTGGTTATGTATTTTCTCAAATATGTATTTTGGATAATTTTTAACCCCCAAAAAAGCTATGGACTGCAGCTTTAAGAGTCAATGATTGGATCATTATTGAAGTGATTATTATGCTTAACATGTTATTCAGTATGTTTGGCAACAGTTCTTCAAACCCTAATTGATATAGTGTGTAGCTTTTCATTTCTTAAACAACCATGTAGGAAGACACTTGCATATTTAATTTTTTTTTTTAAGTCAGGCAGTGTATTATATTATAGTTAATTATTATTTAAAGTTGCTTGTTATTCACATTACTAAATCTCATACTATACTTTACATACTATATTAACTGTACTATAATAAAATAATAACACAGTAAAACATTATGATCAAAAAGTTGACAACATATGTTTTTACATTGCTTTAACTCATCAAAATAAGTTAATATATTTTCAACGTTTTTATAAGTAGGCTAATACAAGATTCAAATATTTTTTTAAGTCAGTTTAATGTAATTTAAGTTGGAATTACTTAAACAACCAACTTAATTATATAAAAAATTTAAGGCAGCGACTTTTTGTTTTACAGTGAATAACATCTTATCTTTTATCAATAAACATGTATGAAATCACTATGTTGCACAAAAAGGAGCTATGATTGAGTAAATGTAGTGAAAGAGGGGAGTTGACAGACGCCAAATCCAAGCTCGGACTTGTACGTGAAGAGCGTGCTTAAATGCATTCTTGCCTCGAGCATTCTCGCGAGGTTGAGACCTTTTTTTACAGTCTAAGTCTGAGAAACATTATGTGGCCACGGTTAGGGTATAACTTTTAAACACTTAACCATAAATCGATTAATTAATTGACATACACTCGTTTCTGGAGTCTAGAACACCTCTTAACCCCAGGGATAGTTTCTAATACTAAAAAATTAACACCCCGACCTATATATATATATATATACATATATAAAGAGAGAGAGAGAGAGAGAGAGAGAGAGAGAGAGAGAGAGAGAGAGAGAGAGAGAGAGAGAGAGAGAGAGAGAGAGAGAGAGAGAGAGAGAGAGAGAGAAATTATCAAAATGTGTGTCCTAAACAACTGCAACAGCTGGAAAGGGTATCAGTTCTAGTCGTCTTTACCAGATCTATTTACCACGGGTTTACCAACGATATTAAGTAAAATAAATCTTAGGTTTAACGTACTTTTCACCTTTATACACATTTTATACACATTCGATGAAAACGAAATAAAGTCATTTCAGCCAAGTAACTTACCAATGCTATTATAATGTTAAGCAGAAGACCTGCCTGTTGCCCAGGAAAGTGTCGCCCTGTCCAATGAAGCTGTAATAGAGCAAAAATCAACGTGTGTATCAAATAGTATTTTTAGTTTAATGCAATGAAGGTCTCTGAAAGTGGGAGTAACTGCAAAAGTTACGCGCCCAACGGAGTTACCGAATCGGTTTCCTTCAAAACGATGGAATTAGACTTACTTTGATCACCGTGTGCTTGTCAACGGGATTGTACCTATTTGCTCCAGTTTTAACCAAATTATTCTTTAAATGTCGCTTTCCTTCTTTTACAGACTTTTCTGGCGTCGCTCTTCTCTACGATATTTCTTTTTTTTTTTTTCCTTTAGGGATGGGCAAGGAAGTGACGTGAGTTTTACATGGGAGCGCTTTGGCAACAGCTGTAATAGTGAATGAAAGTGCAGCGCTGCCTAGGCATTGTTTTCCTTTCAGAATGATTTCACATGAGTTTTCTTTTTTAATTTTAAACCTCACTCAAGTGTAGAATCATGAGTAAAGGTGTTAGGGTTGAACAAGTGAAAAATGAAAAGTTGAACAAGGCCTTGCCGGCAAAAGGTAATCTAAAAACGTAATGAAATTTTATTTTATTTTATTTTTTAAGTAAGGAGTCTATTAAAACATAAGAGTTATTGTCATACCTTTACGTAGGACTATTTGTACATTGTGTGTTTGAGTTTATTGCCATGGGTGAATCACAATGAAAACACATTTTGGAATCCCGTCTGTCAACATTTTGAACAGAGCCTGTCGAAGCAGAACCTGTTCTAATGCTCTGTTTTATTTTTGTATCATGCATGGGCCTATCACTTTCACCATCAATATGATAATAGAAGTAAAAATCTATAGTGAAAGTTTGATTTCTTTTGAAAAGCGAAACAATAGAAATATTTGGGAGAATTGAACAGTTATTCAACCTTTAGACAAAATGTAAAAAAATGGACCTTTATACATTTTCTATAGCCTATAAATTATACATTTTATATGTATCATATTTGATGCATTAGGCTTTTATGGTGTGTATCGTATTCTGATGATGGATCTCCATATTCTCAGTATCATAGACCACAGAGTTTTTTTATGGGCAAAGATTAAGATGACATTTTGATTTTAATTTAAATCAATGAGTATAATTACTTACATAAAATGCATCAGTCATCACTCCATATCTCCCAATAATATGTCTAAAAAAAGATATTTAAATGCTTAGTTTAACGTACAAATTAGATGTACAAATAATGTTTCTCAAAAGCTTGTTTTTCAAATATGATACATACATAAAAAACAATATGTATGCATATATAGGCCTATTATTTTTATGTTTACTTTTTCACATGGGCTAAAATTTCAAAGGACAGGTGACGTAAAGGGATGCATATTTACAATACTAAAATGCCTTTTACTTGCTAAAAAGTATGAATTATCAATCAGAGGACAGAAGGTTGTAGTTATTCAACAGGTTTTTCAGCAAAGTTTTAATTTTGTTGAAAGTTTAGATTCCTTTCATGCATCAAATGTGATGCTAAAGAGGTGAGAAAACTAAGATCTTTGAATGAATTGTAGATTAAACGCTACAACTGACATTCTTTCTCCTTTGGTGGCCTAGATATCCTGCCTGGAAAGAGAATTCAAGGATGCTGCAGCTGAGCCATGAATCATATCACATCACTTCCTCTTTCTTAGCACAGCTTATGTCACACACCATCACTGTGGTTACTAATACAATGATGAATGGCTGGAAGTGTTGTCAGTGTATGAGGTCACATTTAAAACCCAGCATTACTGAAGGAGTGGTTCACTGGATTAGAGAATATCCATTTACAAGAATGAAACAAAATCAAGCCATTTTTATCTTTACAACGCCAAAATAAGTCTGAACAGTAGGCTCTATTTATACATGGATTTATATTTGCTTCCCGGTGAACTCTCTATCTTCTGAATGGAATACTTACCTTTAGTGTTGTACTGTGAGTAAAAAAAAAAGTTAAGGGATAAAAAAAAGAGTCTGTGGAGTCAAAAAGTGTAGGCCACTTACATTTGAAGTGCAATGAATGTAGCACAGTAGATCTCTTTAATACCAGCACGCATACATATTTATTCATCATTTGTTAGACCTAAACAAACACTAACAAGCTTTCCAGAAGTTCCTATTTTATGTAACCATTCTTATGAAAATGTTGCCATCCAGTGGTTGGATTAGCATATACGGTTTCCTATTATCTGATGGCACTAAATTAAAGCTAGTGTAATTTACTAAACTGAATTGAAGCTAATTCTATAAACTAAATAAAATGTGCTTTGTATAGTAGCCTATTTAAAAATAAAACGCCCTTAGAGACTTTTAATTTGAAAGATCAGCACGCATGCGCAGTCTTATGGTGTTGCTGCCAGTCGTGTACGTCGAAGGATGTCTGACAACGCAGAATCTCCTACAGAAAATCAAAAAGATGAACCATCGATACAACAAACTGTCACTGAACACACTGGATTATCGGATGAGAAGAAAAAGAGTATGAGTTATTAACATGACCTGAGAAACTGTTATAAATGAATTGCTAAAGGCTGCTGCAGTGTTTATTTCGGCTGGTCATCAGCGATCTACTTCCGTGATTTCGCAAAGGTTGATAGCTCTGCCAGCCAATGAACTTCGCGTTTGTTTGTAGGCAGCCAATGGCTGGCCAAGCAGGCATGTGCTTCTTTACCATGAAAGTGTTTGTAAGAGTTGTTTTATTGTTAAGATTTTAAAGAAATTTCGGCATAATCGCTATTTTAATTAACCGAATGGTGTAAAATATTCTTGTAGAATCATTCAACAACAGATGACAAGATAATACAGAGTATTATAATAATCACAATTGATTGTGACGTTGGGAACCCCTTTGTGGAGCCTATGGCCATATCTTACCGTAAAATGTATTTATTCTATAATGTTTTATTGTTTTAGCATCATTATTGATTAACAGGGTAATATATGAAGAGTTCAGATGCAAAAGCCTCTAAATGCCATTTGAAAATTTCTTCTAAAATGACCATTTTTATCAAGCTTGCATATTTAAGTTCAGTAATTTCACTTAAATGACAATTAATAGGTAATCTTTATTGCCATTTAAGTGAAATTACTTAACTTTAATATACAAGCTTGATAAAAATGATCATTTTAGAAGAAAATTTCAAATGGCACTTAGAGGCTTTTGCGTCTAAACTCTTTCATATACTCGTGCATTTCAATATAACTGATACATTTTTACTTTACTTGCTTTCAATTTCTACAGACAAAGTTTGACATCAAAAAGTAATTAGCTGGCCCGTGTGAAAATATGCAGTTCATTTTATTGGGTGTCACACTTTATATTAGGTGTCTTTAGCTATTATGTATGTCTTGCATACTTGCATAAAAATACTTTTTAGGTACAATGTAATCATTGTTTTATGTTGTATTGCAAAACACTTTTGCTGGTATTGCGGTGGGATATGGGTAAGGTTTGGTACTGGTTTGATGGTCTGGTTTTGTTTAAGGGTGGGTTAAGAGATAAGGAAACAGTCAGCAGTTTAATTATAGATGTAATTAAACTAATTACATCTGTAATTACATGCATTTTCTTTTTTTAAATATAAGGTAAGTTCAATGTAAAACATGTAAGTACGCAATAAACCGAAATAATGCATGTAAAACTTACTAGTAGCTAATGACACTTAATGTAAAGTTGGACTGTGTGTTTGTTTTTAGAGCACACTTTCGTGTTTCGTAACACACTTAAGTACACTGTTTAAAGAGCAATCTATAATAAATTCAGCTTCTTAATAAGTATGGTCCACAGATATTTTCTGAACATGTTGTGAATTATCTTATCCTCATTTTATCTTTCAGTTGATGTGCTGTTAAAGGCTGTCGGTGATACGCCCATCATGAAGACCAAAAAATGGTCAGTGGAGAAAGGAAGGACCGTACAGTCACTCGCTCAGTTCATCTCACGCTTTCTCAAACTGGAGCCTAGTGAACAATTGGTATGTTATTCACCCCACCATGACCAACTCGCTTCATTAAAAAGCATTATTAAAGCAGAGTGGGCTCTTGCTCCTCCTGCCAGACCACTGTGCCATCAACAAAAGAACACAACCACTAATTTTTCCCAGTTTGAAAGCTTCTTAAAGATATTCATAAAGAGACATCAGGATGGTCTGCGTACAACAGTGCATGCGCAAGGTGAATGTTGAGACAGAAGAGTCCAGTAGGTGGCAATACGCAACTGTGCATATATTGTACAGTTGTTGTACAGAGCGATACAAAACAACACGCTGTTCCAAGAACAGTAAACAAAGCAGTATATCATTCTCCGTTGTTTTCTTTTTCTTGGTTCTTGTTTAACTTTTGCATGCAAGCTACTTTTCTTCCTCTATCCCTCTGAGTGAACATCCTGTAAATGACATGACTCAGTGCTGCAGTATCCTCTAGAGTCTGGAAAAGCAATTGTGTCAAACGTGGCTTTCTGCCCTCATCTGGTTGAGTTAGTGTACTTTTGAAAGCTGTGCGGACACAGGACATGGAAAATTAAGTATGCTCGGGCCTTAAGACTGGTGCAAGGGAACAGGTCTGGAAAAGGCCATGCCATTTCTATGCGAGTTATCCGTGGGCTTTATTTTTTTACTCGTATGCTTCCCATTGTCCAACACAATATTTGACTGCCATTGTAAGGGCTGTCTTAATCGCGAAATCCATTCAGTGCACTGAAACATTCACTCCCTAAAAATCCCACAATACACAGCAAAAACCAGGGAGCATCGATGCTCACTATGCTCCCTTACTGGAAAATTTGTCACATTTCTGATACACAAAACATAAAATGCACAAGTCAACTCAATAAATATAATGACACGTGATAGAAGATTTGAAAAGACAAACCGTTTTTTATTTATTTATATGTGTAGCATAAACGCACATCGCTAGACAGGTAGTGAACTGATTTAGTTAGCATTTATTACTAGTATTCAACTGAAATGTTGCAAGATTGCAACAATTCTACAATGTTGTACTTTGACATTGTATGTAGTCATGTTGCTGGAAATTGAGTAATCACTGTACCAATGTGTAGCGAACCAGGGTCCTTACCAGCTGCCGGATTTGTGTACAAGACATAATGATTCGCAAGCCAGGGAGCTGATTAAGACGCACCCTTGGAGTCTTAACTAATGAGTTGATGAATCAGGTGTGTTTGATTGGGGAGATGTCTAATTCAAAGATGGGCTGTGTTTGAAATCAACCACTATTCACTATTCCCTACTTTACTCCATTAATACAGTTCACTTGAGGGAGTGAATGAAAACGAGAAAGTGGATTCGGACATTGAGTGCGCCGCATAGTTTGTGCTTTCTGTTTAATAATCATTTGAAATTTAGTAATGAAAACATTTATATTAAACTCTGTCACGGAAGCTATGTATAAACCTTAAATAAACAATTGTCAATAATCAATTGGAAAGGAATTTATAACTATATGATATTACACTGTCCCCCAATTTTTTTTTCTTGACAATACAATATCACTCAATATTACACGACACAACAATTATTAAATACCACTACACATCTGCTGGTGGTAATGGAGTCCTACCTGTTGTGACATTCCCTACTCTGCCTTCTCCTGTAAAATAACATTTCTATTATAGTAAAATCTACAAACAGTTACCAACAAAAGTATTGTTTGCCTTTAAACACATTGAAGATTAGCAGACTGTCGATTCATTAAATATAAGCTATTTCCTCACAATACTGTGAAGCGTCTCTCATTGACATCCAAAGGCGTCTTGTCTCCTTTTTTGCGTACTGTTTTTTTTTCTTCTTTTTTTTACTAAAGTTGCAGGCTTTCCTGAAAGTGGCTTTTTCTGAACTGTGCAGTGCTGTGTACTCAGGGACCAGAGTTCATTCACTGTGCTATTGCCCTGGCCCTCGGTTGAGAGACACTGCTTTAGATCTACATTCATGGACAATACATTTGTCTGTTTTCATTAATATGTTTATTAAATACATTTGAATGAACCATTTTATTAACAAATACACACACGCACACACATGTGTGTGTTTACATCAGATATACAAAGTACAACCTTCAAAGTATATATATGTGTGTGTGTTTGTATGTTTAATTTATGTGATTTTTCTCATAAATAATTGTATTTATGAACCAACCCAATCAACGTAATTTTTAATCATGAAATCAAACAGAAAAAACTATTTTTTTCTTATTGCTTTTCTATTACTGATCTGAATGCTTTATCTTTATTTTCTGCTCTTCCACCAGTTCATTTATGTCAATCAGTCATTTGCTCCATCACCAGACCAAGAAGTGGGTGTGCTTTTTGAGGTATGTTTGTGTGTGTGTGTGTGTGTGTGTGTGTTTTGCCAAATGCTACTCTGCCCCCCTCTGGCTTTTTAAGGAAATTGAAAGTAGACCATTTAGTTGCACTTTCTTTGAATGTGTCCTTGTCACAGTGTAATTACACATTTAAGAAGTACAGAGTAATATCAATTAACATATGAAGAGTTCAGATGCAAAAGCCTCTAAATGCCATTTGAAATTTTCTTCTAAAATGACCATTTTTATCAAGCTTGTATATTTAAGTTCAGTAATTTCACTTAACCCTCTTGGGGTTCTTCGTTCATTTCTGACCGGAATAAAAAAAAATATATAAAAAAATCATAGCTTCATCGGAATAGTCCAAAAACTTGGTGACTTTTATGGCACTTGGTATATGAACTCACAAAAAAATTGGGGACATGATTTTGAAAAGTCTAATTGGTCGTAAAAAAAAAGTCACACTCGGGACCTTTTGCCTTTTGAATAAATTACTGTTCATTCAATAAAATATATACATTTTTTTACAAATATATACATTTACTGAAAATGTTTATTATAAAGGGTTAATAAAAATGTATGACTGAAAGAATTGCATTTTTATTAAGTTAGAAGTAAAACATTGGGTAGCAAAATGCTTTGCTCTCTTTCTAATGCAATGTTCAGGTTTGACTGTATTATAAAGTTACAATTTAAAACAACAAATTACCATTTAATTACCTTTTAAATCAACCAAACAATCACAAAACCTGACAAAAATAGTCTTTGAGAATCTCTTAACCACAACCTGAAAAAAATAGTAAATTAATGTCCAAAAACAACTACAATCTACAATCCTTTCTACAGAAAGCTGTATATCCTTCTAGTGGTTAAAATATGACATTGCATGATAAATATGCTCACTACTTCCAACAGGTGGCGCAAATCTGCTTGAAAAAAATTTCTCTAAGAGCCTAGACTCTACTTTAACCTAAAATACAGCATTAATTATATAATATATTATATATATATATATATATATATATATATATATATATATATATATATATATATATATATATAAATTCTATTATCATCAATGGGAAAAAATGGATCATAATTATTGCATAAATATTAATTATATTCATAGAATTCTCTCAAAACACCACAGAAAAAAAGAAAAAATATTATAGAACAAAAATTAATTTCATTGGTTTTACTGAAATTTTATTGTTTTTATTTTCAGGGTCCGATCACTTATGACCGTGAAGGTCCCATGTGTGACTGTACGGTGAATAACCCCAGAGGGTTAAATGACAATTAATAGGTAATCTTCATTGCCATTTAAGTGAAATTACTGAACTTAAATATACAATTTTGATAAAAATGATCATTTTAGAAGAAAATTTCAAATGGCACTTAGAGGCTTTTGCATCTGAACTCTTCATATATAGAATTAGGATTAGAAGCAGGGTATGGTTTAGTTGGATGTAATTAATCATGATTTTCTGTCATTACGACAGTCATGCAGCAATGTTTTGCTGACAAATCAGAAGACTTGAAACTCGTAATAGTCCTCTATATGCAAGTGACTATTTCTGTTTTAAACATGACCTGTGTAATAGTAATGCTGTATAATGAATATATCAGGTTAATGCAATTTTGATGGGGATTTCCATCATGTTTCTCTGATTTAATAGGTAAACCTTGTTCTACTCTGCTTTACAGTGTTTTGGAAGTGATGGGAAACTAGTTCTGCATTACTGCAAGTCCCAGGCCTGGGGATGAGCGTGCAGCTCCCTTTCCCCCGCTTCCGCCTTCTGTACACATACAGTAACAAAAACATCCCATACGTATCATCGTTGTTTTTATAACTTGTACATTTTTCATGCCTTGTTGTTTTGTAAATAATAAAGTGTAAATAATATTATGAAACAATGCATCATCTCGTGGGACTTTTGTAAAGCACAGTGGAGGTGGGAGGAATAGGTGGAAATCATAAGAACACCAAATACCTTTAGCAACAAATTCTGATGAATGTTTTTTATATATTTAAGCTCATGTTGAAGTGATTTACAAGGACAAAGACAATATGTGATTCTCAGTAGTACTCGGTGATTACTTTTTACAGGAGGGGTGGGTAATTCCCAGGACAGAACAGGTCACATGAGGGCCGGTGGGAGACATCGAGGGGTGTAAAGAACAGGTGGGTTGTTTGAAAAGGGTGGGATGGAGTGATGCAAAAGAAGACCGGATAGAAAGATGGAGATGGTGCTAACAGATGGACTGAAGGGGGATTATGGATGCTCTTGGTAGAGTGTGACACCAATTTCCAAGGAAAGGCAGGAAAAGGAGGAGATTTGGGAAGGATTTTACCAAAAAAGGGGAAAAACAGAAATAATCAGTGAAGGGTAAGGAGAGAAACTGCATGCTGAACCAAAGAGACGAGACATTCTGTTTAACAACTGCACAAGAAGGAAGAAAAAGATGAAAATGAATGAATGGAAACAGGGGAATCATTAAGATGGACGTGATGTAAGAAGTTCCATGTGCACAGGTAAAAATCAGCTTTTTTAATGCAGAATAATGTTGATTTCCACTACATTTAATTCTCGATATTGTAGAAATGAACGTTTCAAGCATTTCTTTTGAATAGCACACATAATGCCTTTCGTATCGCTTACAAACACGTCAAATAAAATTACATTTAGGATCTGTTTTTCTGTAAAAAGTGAAAATGTGCAAATGTTGCCTTAAAGAACTGTTTTTAGTTAATCTGACTTTTGAAAATGAGTTTTGTTGATGTAATAAACTGTCAGGTTTATTCAGATATGCTAAACTATAGTTTTATATTACATGCTCATATGGCTCTTTTAATGTGAGTTTAAGGATAAAAGTAATGCATAGGAATCCTTAAAAGCATTTATATATATATATAAAAAAACATGCACACCTACAAAGCCCAAACAGATTAAAACAGATTATTAGAGGATTACAAGTAAAGTTAGACTTAATGCAAGAGCTTAACTAATAATTTCATCACGTAACTTCAAACGTAATCCTTTGAATTCCCCCTCTTTCCTTTTCTCATTTTTAATCCATTCAGTGCTAGATTGGATGATGCGTTAGGGAAGATCAGTTATAGTTCCGTAACATTTATTCTGCATTTCATAAACATGTTTTACCTTTTAAATTACAGTTCTGCTCATATATTTACACACCCTTTGCAAAATTGCATTTTTTTTTCATTAATGTTCCGAATAAACATAACAGGCAGTTAAACGTACCACTGTTCTTCAGGTCCTGCACATTCTTGCATATTTTAACTCTTTCCAACAGTTACTGTATGATTTTGAGATCCATCATTTCACACCGAGGAACAACTGAGGAACTACACAATTTTTACAAAAGGTGCAAATTTCACTGATGTTCAAGATGGTGCAGGGGGTGTAAACTTTTTGAATTGGATTATTTTGTACTCTGGGAAATTTGTCTTATGTAGTCTCTGAAGTGCAATTCTATATGAAATGATCTTTAAACTAAAAAAGAAAAGTTTACACCATATAGGTTCCTAATACATCATGGTGCTGCCTTGAACATCAGTGAATGTTTGTACCTTTTATAGTTGTGTGTTCACTCTTAGAAAAGGGGGTTTATTGGGGTTCTATATATGAAGCAAAGGTTTCTTTACTCAACTCGCAAAGAACCTATTGATGCTAAAAAGGTTCTGATAATGACAAGATAGAACCCTTTTGGCACAAAGGTTATTTATAGGCTATTATTCATTCATATTACATTATTCTGCCACATTTTAGTTGTAATTAGATTATTGTTTATTAAACTGTCCCCACTCATCCCCACATCTTGAATTTTGTGATCATTCACATGCATTCATAAATACATTTTAGGGTCTTGATGTTTGTCAATAATATGAAATATTTAATCCGGAAATGACAAAACAAATGATAATGAATGATCCCAAAAGGTTCCATATAGAACCGTTTTCCTGGTTACGAAGAACCATAAAGGGTGCTTATTATTGAACCCTTAAAAGGGGTTCTGTATAGAACCTTTTAGGGGTTCCAAATACGTAGCGCTGATAGAACCTTTTAAGGTTCTATATAGAACCTTTTCTTTTAAGAGTGTATAAGTTTCTCAATTGTCCTCAGTGTAAAAAGATGGATCTCAAAATCATATGGTCTCTGCTGAAAAAAAAAAAAAAAAAAAAAAAAATATATATATATATATATATATATATATATATATATATGCTAGAAAACAGAATAATTTGATTTTTCCAGAAGAACAGTGCGTGATTATTATTATAACTAAAACCATAAAAAATTATAAAAACAAACTTATTTAGCTGCACCATTTCTCATTTTCAATTAGTTTAAAATAATAAAAATATAAACATAATATAAAAAATATACAATAGTATCTCAATAAAATAGCAGAACATTAAACAGTTTAACTGTTCCTGACAACAACTATCAACACATAAAATTGTTGATTATTCAGGTAACAACACACAGTATTAAGATTCAAGGGTATGTAAACTTTCTGAACTGGTTCATTTGTGTAAATTAATCTCTAATCTGAAACAGTGCATGCATTTTATGACCCCTCTTATTTTATTATAATTTTGAATCTTACATATTCTGCAAGGGGATATATAAACCATATATGAGAATACCTTTATTGATATTGATATAAGAATCAAGACATTTTATGACATAAAACAGAATTTGGTGAGAACAATAAAGTAAATTCCTTCATATGAAAATTATGAAATAAACACATAATCAAATAATAAATCAAAATTCATATAATAATGATATATGAATGTCAAAATGTATTGATAACGTAGTGCTTATGTAGTAAGATGTGTCTGTGTAGTTAATGTAATCTGTCTTTTAGTTCTCTTCAATATTTTTTTCATTTGTTGCTTTGGTTAATAAACATCTGTCAAGAACAAAGTTTAAATGTATAAGACTGGGACATATGTTTTCTTTCCTCTGTCTGACCCTCTCTTTTATTAAATCCACATCTTCATTTACCCTGCCATCTGTCACAGGGATCTCTTTCTCATTTCTGCTTTATATAATTTTCTCAATTTCATTCTCATCCCAAAAGATTTTTTTTTGTGTGTGCGTGGACACTGGCATCCCTGTTTGCCCTTCTCTCCCTTACCTCTAGGTAGCATGTTGGACCACATGTCCAGGCGCTCTCGCTCCCTGCTCTCTCTTTTCCTGACCTCCCTTGCCCTTGCTTTATCTGTGCTGGCTTTCTGTACGTCTTACTGGTGTGAAGGAACGCACAAGGTGGTCAAACCTCTCTGCCTTTCACCTGTCAAGATGAAGAACTGCTGGCCAGAACAATAGTGAGCCTTACACTACAGGTATGATGTATCACATGCACCTTAATCTTCTGGTTTGATTTTACTGGTGTGACAAATCACAATTGTGCTGATATTCACAACATAAATAGTCCCAAATTAAATGAAAGTAAATTAATCTTTGCGCATCTCCAAGCAACAGTGTTTTTCCTTCCTGAATGAATAAGCCAGTGTTTTGAATAAATTGGTTGAGTGAATGATTCAATGACTCATTCATAAACAGTGTTAAAAAACAGTTCTATTTTTGGCTAATGTAAAGGCCCTTTTGCACCAAAAGTGAAATGAATAAGCCTCAGGATTAATGAAATACAAATTCGTGGCTGTACAGTTCAAACAAACAAACTTTGGGCTGTGCTTGTAATCCTGGGCTACGGAAGAATAGGATGCAGGAGAGGTTAGTTTCTTTTACTGTCTATGGTTCAACACTCTTATTTCGGCAATAAAAACAAAATGAAACAAATGTGTATCTTAATTCAGTTGGATCATGGAAGGTCAGCAAGCAAAAACACTGGTTTATAAAGTGAGATTAAATACATAAAAAATGTTTGTGTTTTTGACACATTTGTTTATCGCAGGTTTGCGTAATATTCTGAGTTTGCATTTTACAGTTTTTTATTCATTTTGAGGATTGCAAGTTATGCAAGTGCATTATGCAAGTGCGATGAGTAAACACATGCTCACATTTAAAGCTACACTGTGTAACTCTTTTAGTTTATTCTTAGCTAAAACACTTAGTTCTTTCAAAACTATATGTGCTCATTAATGTATATTTACTTCGTTCAAGTAATAAAGTATTCTCGTGAGTGTATAATATGCCGTTAAAAATACATACAGTTAAGGGGTTCTAATATCGGTCGCCATGTTGCCCCTCCATCTTGAAAGTACATTAGCCAAAGAGGGACATACCTGTTAATTCAAGCTTCGCCTTTCGCGTTTACATTTGAGTTAACACTCATGGATGAGGTCGAACTGGAAGCCATGTTAATCTTGGACTACATTGGCCACCGTAGGAGTTAAAAAACGAAATCGGAATTGAGAGGAACAGAAACTAATATTCACTGGATGGTCATATACCTTTTTACCACTAGATGGGGGTAAAAATCACACAGTGTAGCTTTAACTACAATAATTATGATGTTTACATGGCGCACACAACTCTGCATATTAGTCCTGATTTCTCTCAATGGGACAGATGAGTGTCAGTAAATGGGAAGTAACTTGCGTTACTTATTTGAAAAAGTAATCGAGATACTTTGTTGGAAATTTAAAAGTAATGCATTACTTTAATAGTTACTTTTAAAAAGTAATTGATTCACGTAACTCCTACTTTATTTGTAATGTGTTATCCCCAACACTGTTTATAAAGATGGTCACCACCTACTGGTGTAATAATGTAGTATGTAGAAAGAGTTGATGAATAATCTCCAACACGACTGACAGACTGTCTGGATTCTGGAACACAGATAAGCGGAGTGATACAGAGCAGTGAAAAGTTACAGTGCTTGGACACTCCACTTATTTAGGTTACAAACAGGCTAATTGGTAATCTTTTTTCTTTTCAGAAAGCCCCACCCCAGATCCATCGGGCACTTTACCACCAAAGCGAAGGGAGGAACCAGCCAAGATTCGTCAAAGGCAATTGGCCAACGCAGTTCACTACATTTGGGAGACAGGAGAAGACAAGTACACCTTCAGATATTTCCACACAGGATTTTGGGAGTCTTGTGAAAAACACCGCTGATGGTAAAGAAAAGTCTCATCTGAGAGACATCAAAGATTTAATTCACCCAAAAATGGAAATTTTTGCCACCCTAAATTCATCTATTCACCGTCAATTCACAATGCCGATTATGTCATTCTGTTAGGCTTGACTTTCACACTGCTTTTTCCTGTACAATGAAAGTGAATGCAGAATTTCGTGCAATGTTTGATATACATGCAAATGTGTACGATATTTCAGAGATGCAGCAATGCATTTTTTTTCTTTTCAAATCTTTAGAAGACTTGCACTAGTGCATGAGTTTATCTAAAAGAGCTGCTTGAACATTCTGCCAAATGTTTTATTTTGATGGCATTTTTCAAAAGCAATCACTTGTAACGGGCTATCTAATGTTCAAAACATTTTTTTCAACCCGCTTTTTGGATTCTCAACAAGAGGCTGCACAGTAATGTGAAATCTGAAAACATGGTCTAGAAAAGTGGAACATGGGGGACCATAGTAACAAAAAATGGTGAAGTATTACATCCAAAATTATGTAGACCAGTTGGCTCATGTTCCACAGTAATTGGTTCATTTCAAATCCAGAAACCTTCTGATCATAACATGGAATGTTCATCAATTTTCATAAAGCTATGCATTTATGCAGTAATGCAGCAGTTACTTATCAGTTGAGCAGTTGTTTTAATTGACAGTTAGATCATTGCAATGGAATGAAAAATGTGTATTTTGATTATTGGTTAGGAGTTTTATGTCTTGAGTTTTGTAACAGGTTTTTAAAGGAAGTGTAAAAACAAAACGGCACACCCATTTTAAAATGCTTTTATATGCCATTAAAATAATTGCGTTATTAGTGTGTCAGACATTGGATTTCATTGGTATTCTTTTTCATTCTGCCACATTACAGGAGAGCGATGTCGCCGGTTCTTACATCTTACTCCTGGAGAGACTCATGGTGAGCGTGCAGTGCACGTGTGTGTTCATGAAATGATTTATAATGCAGAATGTTAAGTCTCTCTCTATTTTTACAGTATATTGTCATATTAAGTGTCCCATGCATGTGTTCCTCTGTGCCTCCTGCAGGTGTTTTGTGGTTGTCGATGATTGCTGAGTTCATGTACATCAGTTTGTTGGGGATGGGGTTTCTACTCATGTGGGTGGAAGTGTTGTGTGCTCATAAAGAAATGCCATGCGCTTAAAATCAACGCTTTTGCAGCCATGTGCACTGTGCTCTCAGGTAAGAGAATGCTTCTCTCTTGTGGTACATTTGGGTATTGCAGTCTTTGGTACATCATTGTTAAAGAAAGAAATTTTGATAATTTGCATTACATAAGTCTAGATACCAGGCATCTGATATTGTTTTAATTCCCACTAGTTATATCTTTCAGGACTGTTAGGGATGGTGGCTCATATGATGTACACAACCGTATTTCAGCTGACTGTGATTGTGGGACCCAAAGACTGGAGACCTCAGACCTGGGACTATGGTTGGTCATTTGCGTGAGTACTCTTGCATGTTTACACAATATATCATTTTGATTTGATCGGGATACGATTAAAAGTGTATTTTGAACGTTAAGTATAGTCAAATCTAATTTATTTGGATAGTGCTTTTCACAATATATATTCGTGAAAAGCAGCTTAACAGAAAATCATGATGTTAATGTTTATCATATCTTCAGTATTTTATGCCTTTTAGTTAAAATAGCATTAGCATTTAGCAGGTTAGAACCATAGATATGTATATAAAGGCTAGATGTGTCGTCCGCGCTGCTGGCCAATGGAGGTCGACGTCAGCACCTGGCGGCCATCTTGTCACAGGCAGCTCGCAGCTCGCTCACACTCGTAATATGTACTATTTAAATCAGTGGTTCTCAACTCCAGTCTCTCAGACCCATTGCTCTGCATATTGTGTATGTCACCCTTGTTTAACACACCTGATTCAGACTCAGTCTCGCGTCAGGATAGACTTGCTAACGCTGCTATCCTAACAAGCTGAGGATCTGAATCAGGTGTGTTAAACAAGGGAGACATACACAATATGCAGAGCAGCAGTGGGTCGTGAGGACTGGAGTTGAGAACCCCTGATTTAAATAACCATAACTTGCTCAATTTTCTACCGATTTTCAAACAGTTTGGTTTGTTATAAACGTCAGAGATGTAGCTATGACACAGCATACTTATGAATAATAAGTGTATAAATAAATAATCATCCAGATAATTATAGCCTCGTTAATAACGTTTGTAAGAAACCAAACCGTTTGTAAATCCGTCAAGATTTCAACGAGATAAGAGTATTTGTGTTCGTGTTGACCACTCATCTTACATCAGCTTACCTGTGACAAGATGGCCGCCGGTGATGACTGATGGAAACTCTGCCGTAACACATCTAGCCTTTATATACATATCTATGATTAGAACCGTGTGATTGCCTAATATAGTTTATGTTTTGCAAGGATACAAGCAATCAACCAGTCAAGATTTGCTATTTATGTATATTGCTTATTTGAGTGTACAACACTGTATGTGGGCACATATAAAGTTGGATATACTGTACGATGACAATTCGCAGCAATAAAAAAAGTAGTCGAAGCAGGCCCAGGTCAGGATTAAACTTTAGAAACATGCAAATGTTTAGGCATTTTTCTCAGTTCATGGAATATTGAATCCATGGAATGAATTTAAGGTTTTGCTTCAATGTATCGTTGACATTAAATTGAAAGTGTTGAAATCATAAAATGCATTTTTCTGACTCGATACAAAGCATTTATTCTGTTCTGAGTGATTTTTTGTTTCAAATGATTCCATCACTTTTACAAAGCCTTTAAAATGTTCAAAGTGAACAAAAATTCTGTTAGTGTCATGATATCATCACCATTTATTTAAAAATATCCAAATAATATAACAAAATGTAACTATAACAAATATATAGCCTAATATAATATTTGTAAAGATTTTTTCACGTCCCCTATGCCATAGATATCAAATATCGTTTCAAGTTTTCATATATTACAAACGTCAAAGCTATGATATACATACATTATGCTAATATACATCAAAGTATCAGTGCCCTGGTTTGTCCATGATGTTAAATGCCACTTGAATATCAAGAATTAGATATTTTTAAGTTCACTGATTGTTGACAAAAGCCTGTAAATCATGTCTAGTTCTTTGTTAATCTAATCCTTTCTTTTGCATGGTCCTTTCTCTCACTTCTCAACTCTCAAGGTTGGCATGGGTGTCTTTCAGCTGCTGCATGGGTGCTGCGGTTATGACCCTTGAACCCTTACACTAAAACAGTCATTGAGATGCTGTCACCGCCAGAGACTTCCGATTACAGAAGAGGCCCGCGCTACAACTCACGCTCCATCCTACTGATGAGGTGGTCCCAGGGGGCGGGCTCTACTCCGTCAGTGGCCTGTTACAGTGCCCGAATGGGATGATGGACTCTGTGTGGGCATCCAATGGGAACATAGAGAGTGGTGCAAGAGGAAAGATGTGCCCACCCTGGTACTGGTTGGGGGATGCAGACCGGATACGTGTGAGGACTGTGAGAGAGAGATCGATGAGATGAAGGAGGCTATGAAAGGTATAGATTCTCCTTGCCTATTCACCCAAAAACGAAAAATCTGACTCATTTTGTTCCTAACCTCAGTCATTTTTTTTGTCTGTGCAACACAAAGAAGATATTTTGAAGAATGTTGGTAATCAAATAGTTTTGGTTGCCATTAAAAAACACTGCAACATATCTTAAAATATCTATTTTTGAGTCATGCTGGTTTGGAACGACAAGAGTGTGAGTAAATGATGTCAGAATTTTCATTTTGGGTGAAATACATTTAATGGGTTTTTAAAACAAAGGCCTTGTCTGTTTCGTTTGTCTGATAAACTGACTGATTTGCAAAAATTGTCTATGCAAAATGTCCCTATAGATGATTTAGGTCTTTTAGGTATATGTGTGGCTGAAATTCAGTCAGTATGAGTGAGAGATATTGTGGACATACAGCAGATGTGAGAAAGGAGAAAGGTGTGTGTAAATCATTCAGTGATTGGATTTTCAGGTGTGAGGATTCCAGGAAATTGTATTGATAGGTATGAGACTCTTGAGTGGATTACGTTGAGATTGTTTCAGATCACAAAGCCTGTATTATTTTTAGTTATGCATCTTATCTGTTATATACAAAAAGGTGTTCTGTTATATCGAGTCTTTTATGCTATATCTGTGTTATTTAATAACTCTGTTGCTCAGAAAAGCATCCGGTACCATGGCTAATGTACAGATTTGCTTAAAAGAGCATTATTACTAACAAAATCTAAAATGCTTGAATATTTACTAAATGTGGAATTGTTGCAACCATTGATTGTTGTGATTATTTGTGTCAAAGGGGTTTTCTACTACTTTTGAGAGTAGAGTCAATACTGACAATACTAATATGATATTATAACTTACATTCACTGTTGTCCAGTGACATTATTTGTGTATCTCAAATGTTCAATATGGCAAAACAAAGGAAAAAATTATAGGCTATATTAACTCTGTCCACGCCAGCATCTTGCCCACCACCATTTTGGATCATCATTTCATGGCCCCCAGAATAATATCAATACCTGAACATGCAACGTCTGGATCAGATTCAGAACAGTGATCAAAATATGGAGTAGAGTCGAGTCCATCAAAACCCCTAATGCTTGCTAAGTCATAGCTCGGCATGGGTCGACATTCATAGGACATTAAGCAGTTTGGATTTATATGCAGTTTAATATTGATGATCGCGTTAGTTTACATGCATTTGCCTATCTCTTGTTTCTGGTTCTTCCCTTCACCTTTGTTAGTGGGCTCAATTTTAATGATCTAAGCACATGGTCTAAAGTGCATGGCACAAGTGCACTTATTAGGCTCATAGGCTGTGTCTGAATCCACTTGCAAGTTTAATGATGGGAAAAATGGTCTGAAAGGGTTGTCCCTATTGTCTTAATGAGTAGTGTGTTTTGCGTGGAACATGCAATAATTGGAGTCTCATCTTCCCATTCCCTTTAAAAGCCAGTTGTGCTCGCGCCATGGCGGATTTGCTTACCAAGTGGAATTTGCAACGCTGAATGCATCTCCACAGAGGAAAAACGGATCTGCTCATACGCAATGTTAAGCGTGCAAGCAGACCATCTACGGGACAAGCCGGATTCCACCGTATCTTTATGTACACAATAATAATCTTTTACAGTAAAATCATTTATTTGTAATATTTCGCATGTTTGTGTGCTGCTGTGCCATGTGCGTGTGTGTAATAAGAAAAATTTACCCGTGTTGTGCTTCCGCCTTTAGGCTCATATAGGCCTATATATATTATATTTAGTTGATTACTGTTGATTACTAAAGCGCCTTTTAAATAACAAAAAATAAATACTGCGCCATATACTTTAGACCAGGTTTTGGTGGTCAATGGCGCAGTCTGTTTCAGTTGCCTCAAAATAGCAACGCACCAAAATGTGCCTGAACACACTTCGGTTTCAGACCAGCCGCCCATGGGAGGACAAATGGGCGCACAACGTGGCGCAGAACATGAAAATGATAACTGCGTCAGGCTGAAACTAGCAAAAAACTCTTGCGCCGCATATTGTGCTCGATGCATGATAGGGCCCAGTGTGTTTTTGATCAGGAAAATCAGTAGCCTACTCTTTCAGACAATGTGTAATAGCGCCCCTTACCGTTTAACAGTGAAAACACGGTAACTGGTGTTGTGATGAATTCAAATCCCCACTAAGTAATTACCCACCTAGTATTGGTAGGTTTAGAATTAGTTGTGGGGGAGGGGTTAGGATTAGGGGTGGTGTTAGGATTAGGCAGTCAAGTACTGACTTCAACAAGAGAGGTAATAATTTGGCAAGGAGTCGAAATTTGGCATAACATAATTTTACGGTCAGTAAATAGTGTTATAAAGAGCATAAAGTTTACTCTCTTCAACACACTATTACAAAGTAAAGAGTCGCATTTACCTGTGTGCATGAAGTATATTTCTGGTCAAATTTGCCATGTGTTGATACACGCAAAGATAATCTAGGATTACGGTTAAATATTGGCACCAGAATGTTAAATCTCTCGGGTGCTATAGACCATCAGAGATTAATGTGCCGCCCGTTCCAGCGGTTCACTTGAACTCTTCACCTCACCAAAACAGTTACACACAAATTCACACATACTGACACAGAATAGTGAGACTCATGGTAGATTTTATTGTTTTAGTTTTATTCCTCAGCCGTGGACATAAAAAAAAAACAGATTTGCACAATTTAAATGACAAACATTATTGAACATATTGTGTAATCATCCTGGATGATAAATTGTTGTTTATTTTCCTTTTCGCTTTTTTAGTTGGTCTTCATCTGCATTTTACTTCTTTTTACTGTAGATACAGCTCAATATCATTACAATTTCATCTGTCAGAAAGTCTAACGTTTTTCACACAGTTCAACACATTATGTTCCCAGCAGTGACACTTTACTATCAGTGTACAATCTTTAATAATAATCACTTTAACCTATCCTCAATCCATCTATCATGACTCACTCCAAATATATTGCAGTTAATGGGCTTTCAGATATCGACAAAATTATTTTGCACTAATGCAAAAAAAAAAAAAAAAAACAGATAGATGTGCCCAGATTAAAGGGGTAAAAGTTAAAAACAAACAAAATGAAAAAAAGGGGAAATGCACAAAAGGAAACCACATGACAATAAAAATACAGTGTTATTGTTCTCGTTTTATTGTTACTTTTTGGGCTCATATTGAATAAGGTGGATAGCGTCTTCATTGTCAAGAATACCTTGAATAAACTCGCCCTCAGCCAATCGCTCTGGAAAAAAAGAGAAAGAGAGGGTGAGAACCCTCAATGTAAATGGACAATATCACATAGCTTTTTACAACAGCCTTTTGACATTATCACGGTTCCATCCATCTATCATGAAAATTAATATTCAAGTAACAGGCTTGAAAGTTTTACCATGTATCCAGGGATGGCAGATATTTAATAATAATACATCTGTTGTATTATTTTAAAAGATATATAAACAGTTAAACAGTTAGTCTATTTAAAAAAAAACGAAAATATAAAAACAAAGATATTACCATTTTCTTTTTTATCGAAGTACGACCACAGTTTGTCTGCTCTCTTCTCAGCAGTGTTCACGTCTTCTGGAAGTTCCTCTTGGGCCTCTTTAGGGATCAGCTTAAAGATAGCCTGAAGATCAACAAGATGGAAAAAAAGAGAAGTTGAGGAAGGAGGAAAAAATAACAGATTAATTCTCGTGCTCTCTTGATCACTTGTAACACTTTATTTCGATAGTCAACTTTAAACATTCTATCTAAAGTAACTTTGCAACTACATATCAACCAGTCATTAGAGTAAGATCCGCTAATATTTTATTATGATGCTCCCCTAACAGATATTCTACTGAATATAAGTAACTTTGCAAGTACATGTCAAATTATTCTACTAACCCTAACCTAACAGTCTACTAATACTCAGTAACAGTCTACTAATACTCTATCGAGAGTTAGTTCATGCTGTTGGAAATTAATGCGAGTTAGTTGACAAACGTACAAAGTTACGTAGTAAAATGTAAATTTACTTATATCCATATCCATTTTTATAATATATTTAATCTGTTTTCCTTTTATTAGACAGGATAATATAGATAATTATTATTTTATAATATTATAAATAATAGTCTAGCCACCATTTCCCAATCTCAAAGCATCTTCTCCCCCAACACATTAAATGTAAACAACTTCTATCACAATACAGGCTATGCAATGTTTTATTACATTATTCATTTTCAGACTGTGAAAAACACAGGCATAATTGGGAGTGTCAAACGAATGACCATCTGCTCTTCTGGAGATGCTTGTCTGGAGGTAATCATCATAGCTTAGGACCACTAATGCCAAGGGTCATCAACACAGACTTTAGATTTGCCTGACCACAGCTGACCTGGATCTGACTAGTTCAGTGATCTGAGGAGACGTTTATCTCTGACACATAAGACACGTAAGAATAATCCAGATTAGATGCAGTACCAAAGCTCCTGCCAAAACCATTCGCTGGCCTTAACAAGCCCAGTCTTTAATTGGCTACTCTTTGGCATTCAGTCACTGGCATGATGACAGAGACATTTACACTTATAAACCAACAAACCAATGATCACAAAGTCTGAGTATGAGGTCAGTGCTTATCTGAGACTAGCTGTGTGAAAATAATAATTTTAATATAGTTCCACAAATGCCTTAATGCCATAAACAATCCCGTAAACAGTGAATCAAAAAGGATTATTAGGAACACCTGTTCAATTTCTCATTAATGCAATTATCTAATCCACCAACAGGCAGTTGTTGGTTGCCAGTTAACATGGCAGTTGCTTCAATGCATTTATGGGTGTGGTCCTAGTCAAGACAATCTCCTGTCTTCATGTTAGAGGTCAGAGGAGAATAGGTCAACTGATACAAGTTGATAGAAGACTGAAAATAACCACTCGTTACAACCGAGGTATACAGCAAAGCATTTGTGAAGCCACAACACGCACAGCCTTGAGGTGAATGGGCTACAACAGCAGAAGACCCCACCGGGTACCACTCATCTCCACTACAAATAGGAAAAAGCAGCTACAATTTGCAAGAGATCACCAAAATTGGACAGTTGAAGACTGGAAAAAAAATGCCTGGTCTGATGAGTCATGATTTCTGTTGAGACATTCAGTTGGTAGAGTCAGAATTTGTCTTAAACAGAATGAGAACATGGACCCATCATGCCTTGTTACCACTGTGCAGGCTGCTGGTGGTGGTGTAATGGTGTGGGGGATGTTTTCTTGGCACACGTTAAGCCCCTTATTGCCAATTGGGCATCGTTTAAATGCCACAGCCTACCTGAGCGTTGTTTCTGACTATGTCCATCCCTTTATGGCCACCATGTACCCATCCTCTGATGGCTACTTCCAGCAGGATAATGCACCATGTTACAAAGCTCGAATCATTTCAAATTGGTTTCTTGAACATGGCAATAAGTTCACTGTACTAAAATGGCTCCCACAGTCACCAGATCTCAACCCAATAGAGCATCTTTCGGATGTGGTGGAACGGAAGATTTGTGCCCTGGATGTGCATCCCACAAATCTCCATCACCAACAAGATGCTATCCTATCAATATGGGCCAACATTTCACGTAGAATTAAGGCAGTTCTGAAGACAAAAGGGGGTCAAACACATTATTAGTATGGTGTTATATCCTGTCCAATAGTTTCCATATTGCATCTTAGGTTTTCGTAGTGGACTCTCTTCCACTTATGCTTCTATATAATGTATATGACTGTACCAATCTCTGAGACTCTTTCTTTTTTTCTTTCTTCTACTCATGTTTGTCCTTCTGGGCATATAATATGCAATGTATGTTCCCACTGTTTACTGTTACCTCTATGACCTACTGATCCAGCGTCTTTAAAAAAAGTCTCTCACACTGTAATCCCCCAGCCACCTGTCTGTCTACCGAAAAGGCCTCTGTGTGCATTTATTGTTCAAGCTAAACCATTTATCAGATGGATTATTCTGGGATCGGCCAATTCCATTAGCCATGCTCCGAGGCACTGGCTTATTAAGTCAAAGTGACAGGACAAGACTTATTTATTAATGAGGCCTTGTGTTTTGTTTGTGTTCAGTACATTGCTGAACTTTGAAAGCAAAACTTAGAATAAGAATAGAGAGAATATTTAAAGTCTGGGTCATTGATCAGGAAAGGTTAGAATGCATTAGCACTATGTTGGTGCAGTGGAAAGATGTCACATAGGGGAAGTGGTCTGTTTTAAGACTGCATAGGGATGTATTTCAGAGGATTTGAGTCTAATGTTTTCAAGACGGTTTCAAACATCTTAAATCAGAATAACTTTGTCCTCTAGAATGTTAATATTATCATTTGAAGTGAAAACTAAAACCACACTGGCTGATTTTGAAGGGAAGCCACACAACAGTGCCACAAACGTTTCATATTTGTGAAGAGAACATTTGACCTACCTGGCAGATTTCTTTAACTTCTGACTTGGTGATGTAGCCGTCTTGTCAACATCGAAGAGTGAAAAGGCCCACTCCAGCTTCCGCTCCGTCTTTCCAGTTGATGTCATATGTAGAGCGATGATGTATTCCTTGAAATCCAATGTTCCATCATCATTTGTGTCAAAGGAGCGGAAGACGGTGCTGGGCATATGATGCAGCGTCACTGTCTGGGAAAAAGCGTTCGTAGATCTTTTTAAATTCATCTGGTGTGATACGGCCAGACGGGCACTGCTTCTGGAAGTTCTCGTACCACTGTGCCAGTTCATCCTCTGAGAATTTGGTGCTGAGTTTGAGATCCTCCAGGATCTCTTTGGACATAGCACTGCTTTTGGCATTCCCCATTTTTGGCAGCTGGTGGAGGGCACAGGCAGGGGTTCAGGAAATATTGTTTGTCAGGTCCTCCTTTCCCAATCAGAGAAACACTCAACTTTGAAGCTGCTCTTGTTGAGATGTTCTCTGAGAATCTATTTTTTTTTTGTTGGGTGCCTGTGATTTATGTCCCCAAAATCCGGGTGCTCAGTTCTCCTTTGAAAATAATGGATTTATAAATGTTACTCCAAAGAGTTTGCAGAGAAAGAACAACGTCCGTTGTAATGAAGCTCTCGAATGTACAGGAAGAATGACCACCGATTGATAACAGTGGCTGCTGATAGGGTGAGTGGGTGAGTGCGTAAGTGAGTGAGGGTGGGGCAGGTGAACTTAGGCTGTTACCTTTGAATGCAGGTTTAAGTCGCTAAAGAGGGATTTGACATGGCTGAGCCTCTGAGCCCCAAATCAACAGCTCGAGAATATCCCCTTCCATTACAGTAATAACCCTGAACACAACCAAAACAACATCTATCCTTCTAACCTGCAAAAGCGTGTCACTTGCTCAAAATGGATAGCTCATTCCTCAAAAGCAAATATTCATGTCAATAAAAGAGTCAGTGTCATCAAGATGAAATGGCCTGACACCATTGTTTATGAACAAGATGGTCAAATGGCGTAAATTAAATCTGTAGGGCAATTCTTAATAAATACTAGGAGTATTTTAGCTGTGTGTAGCAGACATTTACTCTGGCTTTAGTGACACACCTCTTCATTGTAATATTATCGGCAACACTGCTTTTTCATTGATTAGCATTCTGTCATGGTAATCTCGCTCGTGTGGGAACTGTAATAAGATGCCTACAGAGTGACATGCTATTGCATTTGTGTAACTTATTCTACTGAACTGCAATAAATGTGAAAAGACAGCCTGATCTCACGGGAATTTGCGGTGGCTAATTCGTAATAATTCATACGACCTCACTTGTATGAAATAGTATCGATTTTGCTAAATCGTACATACTTTAAGAATTGGCCAATTCGTATGAATTCGTAATCGAATGACCTACCCCTAACCCCGCCCTAAACCTACCCATTACGTGGGTTTAGACAAATCGTACAACTTCGTATGAGTGAGGTCGAATTAGCCACTTTTTAATCATTCGTCAATTGTGTACGAATTGGTCGTGAGATAGGGCAAGAAAAGACGGATGCGCCAGCTTGAGCTCCACTACAACAACTCGATTTTCTCAGAAAAGCGATTTCTGTAAAAGAAAACATATCCATTTGCTTTTAACTTCGAGCGTTGTAACTTTGGCGATGTTGTTTATACTCAAACAGCAACATTACACACTAATTAAAGTTAGAAAAGCGAAACCATAATCTACTATCCATTTAAAGCATACATAAAATGGATAATTCTTATTTTTTTACAGAATATTAATATAAATTAGACATAAAAAATAGATGTACATAAAAAAAGCCAGGCCAAACAGCAAGTGATTTTTTGACTCTTCACATGTTTGCAGTTTTTCTCAATCGCTTTGGCACATTTTTATAAACCGTCTTAACATTCTCTAAACTGTAAGGACAATTGTCAAAATGTTTGCTGGAACATCAAGTCTACTGCATGTCTGAAAAAATTCAGTATAACTCACCCAAAACATTTCATATGCATGCTTCAAAACCTAGCCATTGTGTCAATGTCACCAAAACAAAAAGTACTTGTTACATGTACTGTAAACTCAAAACTTTTACTTGTCCAATTGTATTTTTAATTTTAACAGTAAATTTCATGTTACCTTAAATACCGGACAAAAAATTGCCTCAAAATGACATTTATGGAAAAAAAAAAAATCTTGGTGGACATCCTGTCACTCTTGTTGGTCTGGCCAAAGATTTTCATCAACCTCACATCTGATGTATTCCCTTGCAATGCACCGGGGGGAAATCTCCTTGAGTTATGCAATCATCCCCTGCAGTGTTCACCTGTGATGCCCTCACAATTAAGCAGCGTTCATGCTATCTAACAGAGACATCTGATTTTGTCGTCAATGGTCATATGTTTTCCACCTCCATGCTGAAAAAAACCTCTTCTATCAGATTCAGGAATAGATGGTGGAAGGAACTACGTTGTTATCCTTTCATGTGCAGCAAACCATTCCCTAACAATGTTGGTTCGGTGGAAGCTGGCATTATCCCAGACAATAACATAAATTGGCAAATCTGTAGTCTAACTAAATTTTTTCTAGTTTTTGTATTAGGTCTCTATGAAGTGTGTTAAGGGCTGGGAGAAATTGGGTGTTAGGGCCCACTGTGTGGGATATGTGTGCTCACACCATTCTCTGAAATGGCAGCACATTGTAATATAATCCCCACGTTGGCCTGGTGTGCCAATTGTTGCTCGGTGTCCAATAAGATTGCGGGATAACGTCTCTGACCTTTGGCCAGATTGAACCCAACCTCGTCCTCAAAAACTAGAATGTGGGTTGTTTCATGTCCTTCTAACTCCATTATTCTCAATTAACTTAAACAGAAATAATATAAAGTTCATTTTATATAGCTTATTCTTGACAGTTTAAATGTTCTCTTTTAATGGGTATCTAAAATTTTTAAGAAATATATACAGGCATCTTAAGAACAGTAAAACTCACTGGACAATGTACTAAGTGCACACCAATGGTTAACCTGTACATACTACCACAGCTCCTTTACTCTTTTACTATTCCTCTCAAATGGCTCCTTAAATAGCTGTTTCATAGTCATTTGATGTCATTTCAAAACTCTGTCTATAGTGGAAATGCTGACAGAATTTATATTTGCAAGAACATTATTGTCATTTATGTCACACTTTGGATGTCTTAGCCTGATGGAATTGTTGGCAATGACCATGTTGGAAATTTCTTGTTCTTGCTTATGTCTAAATGCTGCTGCTCTGCCACTTTTCTACGCGAGTCCTAAGAAAAATGGCGTTCGTTAGCTCTAGTTTGTATCCAGCCTCTCACAGACTTCAGATGCCCCAACACCTGGGATGAGACGACTCAAAGCCTGTGAAGAGACGACTCAATGCCGGCGATATGTTATGCCCTAACTCATTACATGATTAACTAAATGTATTTTTCCATGTACATTTCTGAAATGCACTTTCTGTAAAGCTGCTTTGAAACAATATCTATTTAGTGAAAAGCGCTATACAAATAAATTTTAATTGAATTGAATTGCGGATATACTGTATGTAGAATGTACAAATAGACTTGCATTTACCTTTACTATATTGATGTGTATAAAAATGCTGAAATGCTGAAATAAAACTAAGGTCTACCATGTTCAAAAATGGTAGGGATCATGTTGTTGGCAAACTTCATATGCTCCCAAACTTGATTGGTTGTTTGTGATTCCTATTTTATTGAAATGGCAGGTCATTTACCAATTTAGCAGACATTACACACATACCATGTCAGATATTTATGGAAAATACATGCATGTCTGTCATATTTGGATAACTGAATGGATCATTTTGCATGTGAGGGCTTACATGATGAAAGAATATTTAGAAGATGTGAAGAGTTTGACAGTTTGACAGTAAGACAACAACCATGTGTATTTAGTTATTGTGAAAATTGTAGACAATTGTACTTTTGCACACATGTGCCAAAACACTTGCAATATCCTTAAATCAATAAGAAGATCAAATCTGACGTCAACAAGAAACTAATTGTTCAGAGATCTAAACTTAGGCCTATTGTTTAAAAATACACTCACCGGCCACTTTATTAGGTACACCTGTCCAACTGCTCGTTAACACTTAATTTCTAAGCAGCCAATCACATGGCGGCAACTCAGTGCATTTAGGCATGTAGACATGGTCAAGACAATCTCCTGCAGTTCAAACCGAGCATCAGTATGGGGAAGAAAGGTGATTTGAGTGACTTTGAACGTGGCATGATTGTTGGTGCCAGAAGGGCTGGTCTGAGTATTTCAGAAACTGCTAATCTACTGGGATTTTCACGCACAACCATCTCTAGGGTTTACAGAGAATGGTCCGAAAAAGAAAAAACATCCAGTGAGCGGCAGTTCTGTGGGCGGAAATGCCTTGTTGATGCCAGAGGTCAGAGGAGAATGGCCAGACTGGTTCGAGCTGATAGAAGGGCAACAGTGACTCAAATAACCACCCGTTACAACCAAGGTGGGAAGAAGAGCATCTCTGAACCACAGTACGTTGAACTTTGAGGCAGATGGGCTACAGCAGCAGAAGACCACACCGGGTGTCACTCCTTTCAGCTAAGAACAGGAAACTGAGGCTACAATTTGCACAAGCTCATCGAAATTGGACAATAGAAGATTGGAAAAACGTTGCCTGGTCTGATGAGTCTCGATTTCTGCTGCGACATTCGGATGGTAGGGTCAGAATTTGGCGTCTACAACATGAAAGCATGGATCCATCCTGCCTTGTATCAACGGTTCAGGCTGGTGGTGGTGGTGTCATGGTGTGGGGAATATTTTATTGGCACTCTTTGGGCCCCTGAGCATCGTTGCAACGCCACAGCCTACCTGAGTATTGTTGCTGACCATGTCCATCCCTTTATGACCACAATGTACCCAACTTCTGATGGCTACTTTCAGCAGGATAATGCGCCATGTCATAAAGCTGGAATCATCTCAGACTGGTTTCTTGAACATGACAATGAGTTCGCTGTACTCAAATGGCCTCACAGTCACCAGATCTCAATCCAATAGAGCATCTTTGGGATGTGGTGGAACGGGAGATTCGCATCATGGATGTGCAGCCGGCAAATCTGCGGCAACTGTGTGATGCCATCATGTCAATATGGACCAAACTCCCTGAGGAATGCTTCCAGCACCTTGTTGAATCTATGCCACGAAGAATTGAGGCAGTTCTGAAGGCAAAATAGGGTCAAACCCGTTACTAGCATGGGGTACCTAATAAAGTGGCCGGTGAGTGTATATATAATTAAAAACGGTAATATCTGGTATAGCTACATGACAACAATAAACTAAAAACAGAAAAGTTTTTCCTTTGCATTTTTCGTGTACAGATGACAACGTTTTCAAAAAGATCCCCGTTCACATGGAAAGCCAATTGAAAACACTGAATTATTCTGCCTGTAGTTGGCGATGTCACTTTGTAACAAAACATGATGCGCCTATAGACTGAACACGTAATAAGTATGCACATACGCGCATCATGTTTTTCCAAAACATGGAAAAAGGCGCATCATGTTTTTCCAAACTAATAAAATTGGCTTTTATTAGTTTACATAGAGACGATAACGGCATCGTTTTCAAAAACGTGCACTTTGAAACCCATTTTCAAAAGCTCGCATTTTCATGCCCCAAAAATGCCGTTATGTAAATGAAAGGCCCAATGTTCTTCACTTTTGTTTTGTCTTGTAGACGGCCAAAGGGACAAAAAGGGACCTCACATTTTGTCTGCATTCCTGTGCCTATAAATTTCCCGTCATCAGGTCACACATTAGGCTCCATTTGAAATTTTCCAAAACATTCTCTTGATACAGGTCTGCCCTGCCTTTAATCACCCTGGATTTATTTAACTCCCTTGGAAACACCAGACATACCTAACCATTCCTTCTTTTAGCGCAGGGATTTTCTCTGTGCTATTCCGGGAATTTCAAGAGCACATTTATTGGATTACTTAGTCAGAGCTAATTACAATGCGCCCACATTGACAGCAAATTACAAGGATTTCTGGGACTAGTAGATTTTTAGCCTATAGTTGTTGTGGATGTTATGTGAGTGTGGTTTCATGTCACTGTAGTGAGTCTAAACAAATTGCAAATGACAACATAATAAACAATCTATCAAAAATCCATTGTACCCTTTCCTGAAGGTGCACAGCACTTGTCAGTCATTTGAAACAACAACTGTGCCAGATTTGGAAGGAAACACCCTCTTATGGAAGTGTTCACCGACATAAAGGTGTTTTCAGATATTTAATGAACATCTTATGCCTTTGTGTGTTCAACGGATCAACTTGGGAATGAGTAGATCTTTAGAAATACCTAAGAACAGATGTCACTGATAAACAAATTCAGTGTCTCTTTAATGAAAAGACTCAAACCCAACTGGCTTAAGATATTTCTTGAGCTTGGAAATGAGATATCTGAGAGGTAAATCAACTAAATTAATTTCTGGAATGAGGCACGTAGACAGGATAGCGATTGAAATGTCAAAAGGGCAGGGGAAATTACTTTCGAAAGAAAAACCAAACTTTCTTCCTAGAAAACAATACCTCTTTTAAAAATGCAGCCGGTTCTTAAGCAAAGGCAGGAGTGAGGGTGGGAGCAGAGGAAGGGAGGGAGTCTTAGATAAATACAAGTTAATGGGTCATAATGATGTCTAATGACAGACGTCGCTTTCCTTCGGGACACAAAGGGCGATGGAAGCAAACAAATGATAAGGAAAATAAAAACAACAGGTCACCGGCTCTGTGGTGGGTGCAGGCTGGTCTGCAAGTAGTGATACACTATAAGAATGGTGGTAGAGCACTGCACTCGCATTTAACATGTTCTTGACTGAGAGAAAACATGTCCTTGGAGAACATTTTTTACACTGGTGAATTTTAGGAAAAAGACTGGATTAACAATATTTTAAAATAAATATTTTTATTTGTGAAGGATTTTTTTTTTCATATTTTGAAATACAAATATATTGGTGTGACTCTTTACATACAAGAAAAAGGTATGTATTAGCATTTGATATGTTTGTATTCAATCAACATATCTATTTATAACATTTTAATTTTAAGGTACAAAGTTTTTTTTGTCTTTTTTGCATTTTTTTATAGAAAATACAGTAAAAACAGTAATATTGTGAAATATTATTACAATTTAAAATATTTGTTTTAAATTTGAATATACTTTAAAGTGTAATTTATGCATGTGATGGCAAAGCTGAATTAATTCAGTCTTCATGGTGTCACATGATCCTTCAAAAATCATTCGAATTTGATGATTTGCTGCTCAAGAAACATTTCCAATTATTATCAAGTTGTGCTGCTTCATATTTTTGTTAAAAACGTGATAAATTTTTTTCATGATTCTTTGAATAGAAAGCTCAGAAGAGCTACATTTATTTTAAACAGAAAACTTTTGTAACATTATAAATGCCATTACTGTAACATTTGATCAATTTAATGTTCCCTTGCTGAATAAAAGCATTAGTTTCATAAAAAAAAAAATTGGACTTTTGGACTGAGCCTAAACTTATGATTGATATTATATGACACTTAATGATTTAAAAATTAACAAGCCAAGAGACTGATAGATAGGCTAATTCTGACCATAAACAGAACCACAAGTGTAATTTTTACAATGACAGCTAAAAAAAAACAATCAATATTTCTAAAATGTATGTGGTCTACATTTTCATATGTGGATAATGATTTCACTTGATAGTATCTTTCTATAATTTATAACATAATTTGTTATCATCACATTGCAATTTTCTATGCATATGCTATGATGCTGATGTATATTGTGCTTTTGTATCATTTATAGTGAGTATAGAAATGACTGACACAACCCTATAAGGAAAGATAAGAATGACAACGACAGAAGAAGCACAGCCTGGGTGGACAACTGCTTCCTAAAATATTTATTGTGTTAAAATCATCAATATTTTAAGGAGTTTACATCAACAGAACAGGCAGGCAACTTCGGAAAGATATTACTTTTGCTGAGCACATTAATGATGGCAACATCAGAGGATCTTTCTGCCCCGCCTAACCCGTCCCAAACTGTGAAATATGATCCAAAGTCACAAACTATAACGTTACCAAATGGGTTGGTTTCTGTGTCCGGTGTCACGGTGGTGACGGGGGGAGCGGAGCTGTCCTGTGGCACCTGTATGTTGGCCTTTGGGGTGTGGGGCACTCTGGTTGGTTTGAGTATTGTGTCATTGGGATTATGGGACCATTTTGAGTACAAGAACAGTGGTCCGTCACACCTTCTGGCTCTTGGATTGGTACTGCTGCTCACCAGTGTGAGTCTGGTAGCCGTGATCTTCGTCCTCCGTTTCTTAATGAAAAAGAGAAGAATGATGGCCAGAAGAGAGAGGGCAGAAGCAAATTTAGTGTTGGTTAATGATTATGCGGAAGTTGTTTTAAAAAGAGTCACAGTGTAAATGAGCAGTGAAGGGAAAAAAATACATCGCAGTTTTGTTCTTTTTGAATGAGTCAGACTCCCTGCTGCTTCATCCTTCTTTTCTCCATCACTGTTTGCTTCATCGTGAAGGAATGTCACAGGAAATTCATTGGGTTCACTGCTACAGGAAACACTTGCCTATTTCCTGTGTGATTTCAGAACACTCAAGAGACATCGCTTCTGAATTTGTGTATTTATTAAACACCGTTTATTCACCACTCTTCAAAGGACTGTTAGTTTTTTATTTAAGTTGGAATGAATATTTTTATAATAGCTTTTTAATCCCATAAATCTATTTTTTACTTATTTTGATAAATCAACATATATATATGTATAAATATATGAGCCCGATCTCATGAAAGTTAGTATCTATGGCACGAATGTCATTTCTCGTGCAGGCATTTATACGCCAAAAACAGTTTTTGCGTGTTTATGGCATGCGACTTTCGCATAGGCTACATATGATACGCACTTTTTGACGTATAATATGCACGAACTCCCCACCCCCTCCCCCTAAACCTAACCCAGGGTTTTTAGTGCGTACTATATACACGCAAAAAACAAGGCATTCTCACCCCCAAGGCGTCACCTAACTGACGCTTTGGGAAGCATTTGACCAAGCTTCAATATCTGACGCTTTGGGGCGCCCTCTAGCGTCAGTCCATGACGCCCTAGGATCGCGTGTAACCCTACCCTACCCCAGACCTAAACCTAACCACGTCATCCAACTGACGCTAAAGGAAAGCGTCAGTTAGATGACGCTAGATTGCGTCATGAACTGACGCAAAGGGCGCCCCAAAGCGTCAGATATTGAAGCTTGGTCAAAAGTGACGAGTTGGGGTGAGAATGTGTTGCAAAAAACATTTTTGGCGTATAAATGCCACGAGAAATGACACTCGTGGTATAGATACTGAGCTTGTGTGATTGAGGGAACTCACTGCCTTTCTACATATGCATGCATTGTTTTGTGCAAACATAATGTAGGCCCATGTTATTTAAGTCATTTATCAATGTTTTTCTGAAAGCTAGCAAGGTGGATTATAAACTATGATCCAAGAAGCATTACAGATTTTTTTCAAGCCTGTTGTTAAGTGTTATTTTGTTTAACATTGTTATTTTAATAAATGTACTGTGTACCATGTGCCAGTGCAATGTGCTTTTAAATGAATTGTAAATAAAATTAATGAATTGTATCAATGAAATGGTTGAACAGACTTCAAATAATTTTGTTGTTGTTGCTCTAAAAGGAGCAACAATCATTAGGGAGGCAAATTTACAGTAACTGAGAAACGTGTAACTGCATGTTAAAAGCTCATGTTTGAAATATTACAAATGAATTGTTCAGTGTTAAAACGGTAATGTCTGTCTCCATCTGCTGGTCACCTGTATTATTCTATTATTCTAATCACCTGTATGATTTACTAACAGTAATACTGTAAAATGTTATACTGCCTCTCATAAAAAAATTATATTTACTTGAAATAATTAAGTTATTTTTCTTTTTTATATCATGATGATGATATGATATGTATTATTAGCAGCGGTGATAAATTATTATTGTTAGCCTATATTATATAATGGTATTATCATTAATGTTTTAGCACTAATGAAAATATGAACAAAGGCATATATTACATAAACATGTACAATGTAGAAAAAAAAAACAAAGCAAAATATGATCTATTTGTTTGCAAGCAGACGATGCTCAACTTACAGTTACAGCAATATTAAAAAAAGCATGCCTGAAAACTTTAATATCTGTCTATTTGTCTAATGTGGTGCTCCAGTGGATACTTACCAAACTACAAATGTATTACCAAACATTAAATTTTAAATAAACATTTTAATAATCCATCAAATAAAACTTTACATACAAATTGGTCCAATGCTCTCCTCAGTAGCACAACAAACTCAACTGGTGAAAGCAGTATCAAATATTAGTCATCTGATAAGTTAACAGTTGTCATGTGACCAACATCATCTTTACAGCATTTAAAATTCACCAATATAGTTTATTTAGCCTACATACTCAAAAACACCACTTCAAATGTTAATAATAATAATAATAATAATAATAAAATGATTATAAAAGAAGTTGAATCCAAGTCTTCATTCAATCCTGGATTAGCCTTTAGAGTTAACCCCTAACCAAGAGCTTTCCCAAGGGGGTGGTAAATATACTAAATTGTCCCCTATTAGGTTAGTTAAATTTAAAAAAATAAATAAAATAAAAACATATCATTGGTCATTGGGAATATATTTTTTTCTTATATTATATTCACTCTGTAAAATGTTTTTAAATGATTTTTTTCATTTTGTACTGTATTTTAACATAATATATGTTTAGTGTGTGTGTGTGTGTGCGTGTGTGTGTGTGTATGTGTGTGTGTGTGTGTATATATATATATATAGTATATATATATATATAGAGAGAGAGAGAGAGAGAGAGAGAGAGAGAGTCAATTTTCAATGTTTATCAATATAAAAAACAGGTAATGTTGTTTATAGATAAATGTTCTGATTATAATTTTTACTATTACCATTTAAGATATAAAAGTCTTTCTATGATATTGTTTGTTGTTATACAATAGTATCATTCGGAAATATCACATTTTACATGTCAAAATCTTATGCCTCATTATCATTATTTGTTTCTTGCCTTGTTTGTAAGATAGTTTCTATGCATTATACACTTTGATGATCAGTAATAGCTGTCATATTCAGAATTTTTGGGTGAATTGCATAAAGCTAGCAGACCTCCAACATTCTCCCTCAGAGCATTTATGAAGCCTGGCACACCCTGCCTGTAAAGGAGCCGATTCTCTGCAACATTTCCTGTTGCCTTCATCACATCTTGCATGCATTTAATCACAGGCTCCCAGAGGATGAAACGTTGAGTTTGCTTCTCCAATACAGTGACTCTTCCACTAAGAACACTCAGAAGGGTCACAGCTTCCCTGACTATCTGCTGAAAATCAGCTGTGACCTCTAGATGTTGCTTCACCTCTTCAATCTCCATCTGGATTTTATTCAGCACCTTATCAGTCTCTATAATCTCATTCTGTATGGTAGAGATCTTGGATTGGTAATTAGACACTTTTATGCGGTTATCATTCACTTGGGACTCATTTTTTTCTAGCTCATCTTCAGCTTTTCTGATAGCCGTTGAGGCATCCCCAGATACACATGCTCCTGAAACCATCATTACTGGCCCTAAAGGAAAGCAAGAAATCATAGCAGCCACAAATAGTTAGTTGTACTCATTAAGATGATGATAAAGAGTAGTGAATCAGAGAGGATTTCTCACCGACAATCCATCCTAGAACTGGTATTGGAGTCACTACTGCCCCTGCAATTGCTACACCTTTACCTGTCTCCTTCCTATCGGTCTCTCTTCTTATTTCATCTTTTCTTAAATCTACCATTTTTTTAGCCTGCTCCAAAGCTGCATTAGAATACTTTAATGATTCTTCGGCAGATTTCTTCTCGATGTGTAATTTATCCATGGCCATGCGTTTTTCTTTGTTCTGTTGCTCAACATTTTCTTTTTCTTCAGTAAGTTTCTCCATCAGTTCATCCAAACTTCCCAGTTTTCCTTTAATCATGGTCTCTGATTTTTTCAGGCACTGCTCAGCGTGCTCAATATGTTCCCTGATTTGTTTGTAATTGGAGCATGTGCCAGTGTTAGCATCTACATGTGCATCCAAGAGCGACTCACAGATGTTGAAAATAGAGACAATTCCCTCATTTAGAGGCCCAGAAACTGCCTCCATTGCCTGCCAATCCATTACACTGCAAGTGTGAAGATATGGAAAGAGAAAAATATTTTGACACCTTGAATGGCATTTACAATGACATCATATCAATAATGGATCATTCACTTTTAATACCAGCAAAACCTTTTGAAGATATTAGATAAAAAAAGCTTACCGTCTCATTTCGACTGTCATACTGAAACACAAAATGAAAGAAACTTAAATGTTTTAAACATCTGTACTCTACACTGAGCCAATTCGTGAAGGATTAAATAACTATATCACACAAGCGTGCTGTTGTTCTCACATAATGATAATTTTCTGTCACAAATTATGAATTTGTTCGTTCTGTCTTGTGCTTTGTGTTCCTGTTTCCTGGTTCCTTTGCCTGATCATTCTCATCTGTTTGTTGTGACCCTTATTATTATTATTATTAATGTATTACTTTGAATAATGTTTTTTCCTTCTTTAGAAAGTCACATTTCAAGTCGTTGTTTTATTGACATGCATATGTTTAAATATTTTCAAAAAGCACAAAAATAAAGTATTTACTCTCTCTAAAAACCTCTTTTTACAATGTAATTTGTCATGTAATTTGAGATGGGGAGAGCGGGGCACAACCTAACACTTTTTGACTTTCTCAGATTGTGTAAATCTATTTAGGGTTCAGAGTATTTTCTCCACTAATTTCCCACGTCTAGTACAATTATGTGGTTTTGTTTTATTACTTTTTTCTTGATATACCTCGAAAGAGTGGAAGTGAAATGTGACAACATGCCCCATAGGTGGGGTACATTGTGACATGTGAGGGGCACATAGTAACACAACGCATTCTCATCCCAAGGTGTCATATAAGACACTTTTGCAAAAGCATAAAGCATAAAATTTTTGAGTTTGACAATGAACACACCAGAATAGTTCAAAACATAATTTCTGAACATTGACTCTCAGTCTTTATTCACCCTTTTCTTATGTTTTCTCAAAATAATTCATAATAGATGATAGAAAATAACATATTTATAATAGGGGCACATCGTAACAGTGTTACAACATGCCCTACCTGTGCAAATGTGAATTTAAACCTGACTAGTGTCTTCTGCTGGTTAGATCAGCATTAAGTAAGGAATAATTGACGACAGGCCGTTGAATTATTAGAAAAATAATGCATACCCTAGGTGGTAATGGGGTCACGACGCGAAGCGGGGAGCCGTCGCTAGTGGGGTGAAAGGTGGTGACCAGGGGGCCCCGCAAAATCCAATAGTTATACTATTTAAGTTATACTATTTGTTGTATACATAATATTTATATTAGTTGTATGCCTGAATATATTGCCTGCAATATTATTATTTATTAACTTCGTTTTAATTAATTACTTCATTCTTGTTTTCTATAGGCTAATTGACAGTAGATAACCCAATAAATGAAACACACAAAGCCCTTTTATTAGGCCTATCAATAATTATTTATTTGTTATAATATCTGGAATAGGCTAATTACGAAACTACGTGCAGCAGGACTATTCATTTAATTAAATAGCATATTCAGTTTAATTTTCTATTAAGCCTAGATAGGACTACTTTATTTATTAAAATTAAACATGTATGTGTCCATTGATTGTGAAGTTAGACATCGAAATTTGCAGATCAAGCGCATGGGGCTGCATGTTTTTTCTTGTTATGAATTGTATCCTATTTTCCGTTATTATACAGTTACCTATGCGCAGTGATATAGAACTGTAATGCGGTCAAACCTGCCTGAAACTACTTTAACCGAGCGTTTCCCTGAAAATAATTTGAAAAAAAAAAAAAATCCCTTTTAATAATGATTGCACACCTTTAGAACGTTCTCACCCAATCAGAATCAATAAGAATTAATAAGACCTGCTACAGTCGATGGAAACAGTCGGTCTTCGAATGTCAGCGAATCGTAATTGTGTTCCCATCATTCATTAGTCTACTATAAATGGATCAAACCTCCCTTACTACCTCTAAAATGACATTTTGGAATTAGCAACGGAGGCATGGAATTAGATGCGTAAGTAATGAGCCCAATAGGCTATTGGAGATTTAAAATAATAACTGATTTGTCTAATTTAAAATAAACACCAAAAATAGAGATGAAAAATTAACATAAGTAAGACATTGTAAATAAATAAATGTTCAGTTATAACTTCCAAAGATTTCAGAATTTTGGGCAATTAGCCTACACTGTAAAAATGAATATGCTTTATCTAATCAAACAATTTTGGCAACAGATTACAAGCAATATTATGAATTAAACTTAACAAATTAGAATTGAGTAATAATTAATCTAATTAATTGCTTAAAAGTTAACCATTTAAAATGAGTAAAACTTACAACAACTACCAAAACAAAAAACAAAAAAAAACAAACATAAATTGAAGTCACCATTATGGTGATCGGTGTTTGTTTTAGGTTTGTTTACGGTTTTCTCCTTCAGTTATTCTGCTTGTTAACATCTGGTGTCTTCAATGTTGGCAATATAAAATAAATAGTTCTTAATTAATCTTTGACGTCTGTTAGTGAGATATTTTTTGTTAAATTTTTTTGGTGTATACTTTACTCATTTTAAATGGTTAACTTTTAAGGAATAATTTGATTAATTATTATTCAATTCTAATTTGTTAAATTTAATTAATAATATTGCTTGTAATCTGTTGCCACAATTATATTGATTAGAAAAAGCATATTCATTTTTACAGTGTAGTTGATATGCCATCGAGCAATCTAGCATGTGTGGAAGTAGGCTATTTAACCCTCTGGGCTTCTTCGTAAATGGGTCACACTTAGCTTCCTCCCGGTCAAAAACGGACGAAGCCTTAAAATTTAACTTTATTTTTTCCCAGGATGACCGTTCAAATATATTTTTGTTCTATAATATTTTCTGATTATTATTTAGAATTTTCAGAGTTTTTTATGATACTTTGCATTAATTATATAATTTTTAAGAGCTATTTTTTCCATTAGAATTAATATATATATTTTTATTTTATATTTATTGTAATTTTTTTTTCAAAAAATGCAACAATTCCCATCAAAATAGAGTGTCAGCTTAATTAAAAAAAGTTCAAGTAGAAGAGTGCCACCTTGTGGCTTTAAAAAATAGTTACATGTGTGCAATGTCCTGTACAGCCTGTAGGCTGCCCATAGCTTCCTATATAAATACATAGGAAGGCTTTTTGATTCCTGTTGTTGTTTTAGACATGATTTCTCTATCTTATTCTTTTTTTTATTTAGATATACATTTAGATATTCTAAAAGACAACTAATTAATTTTTTTATCAACATGTTTTAGATAGGTATCAGGTTTTGCATTATGATTATAATCAAACTATAGCATTTGGTTAGAAAGGGAACACAATGCAAACATTTTTGTTACTCAGTATTTGATCATTCAAATAATTGAACAAAATAAGGGATGGTTAGTGATAATTCAAAACACTTTACAGACATTTTCCAATAAATTGGTATTTTTTATTAATTTTTTATTCAATAAGTAATAAAAACTTCATAAGAGAACAGTAATTATGATCGAACAGAAATAAACATAAAATAATGCTAATTAAGTTCATTTTCTCTGTGTGTGTGTGTGCGTGTGTGTGTGGACACGCATTTGAGCGAGAGTCTCGTTTGTATTTTTTATTTATTTATTTTTGCATATTCTCAAAATTGTTGCTGTTACGGTCTTACCAGTGAATCTCTCTCTCTCTCTCTCTCTCTCTCTCTCTCTCTCTCTCTCTCTCTCTCTCTCTCTCTCTCTGTGTGTGTGTGTGTGTGTGGTGTGCACGTGCGTGTGTGCATTTGAGCAAGATTATTTTTTTATTTGTTGATTTTATTTTGCATATTCTCAATTTGCTGTTGCTGTCTTATCAGTGAATCTCTCTCTCTCTCTCTCTCTCTCTCTCTCTCTCTCTCTCTCTCTCTCTCTCTCTCTCTCTGTGTATGTGTGTGTGCGTGCATGTGTGCATTTGAGCAAGATTTTTTTTTTCATTTGTTGATTTTATTTAGTATATTCTACAAATTTGCTGTTACGGTCTTACTTACCAGTGAATCTCTCTTCTCTCTCTCTCTCTCTCTCTCTCTCTCTCTCTCTCTTCTCTTCTCTCTCTTCTCTCTCTCTCTTCTTCTCTCTCTCTCTCAATGTGTGTGTGTGTGTGCATGCGTGTGTGTGCGTGCATTTGAGCAAGATTTTCTTTTTCATTTGTTGATTTTATTTAGTATATTCTACAAATTTGCTGTTACGAGTCTTACTTACCAGTGAATCTCTCTCTCTCTCTCTCTCTCTCTCTTCTCTCTTCTCTCTCTCTCTCTCTATCTCTCTCTCTCTAATGTGTGTGTGTGTGTGCGTGTCGTGTGTGTGTGCATGCGTGTGTGTGTCGTGCATTTGAGCAAGATTTTCTTTTTCATTTGTTGATTTTATTTAGCATATTCTACAAATTTGCTGTTACAGTCTTGCCAGTTTATCTGTGTATGTGTGTGTGTTTGTGTGCGTGGGTGTGTGTTGTGTGTGTGTGGGGGGTCTTATTTGCACTCTTGATGTTTTAGAGTGTCACCCCTTCATTGCTGTACACTTTTTTTCGGCACAGTTGCTGATCTGTAGCTTATACCACCCAAAGTTTCTCTGAGTTTTCCTGTTTTTTCGTGTTTCCCATTCATTTCCTATGTCGGTCATTTTTGACCGGGAGGAAGCTAAGTGTGACTTTTTTTTACGACCCTTTAACAAATCAGAATCATCTCCTTGATTTTTTTGTGTGTTATATAGGTAATACAACAAAAGTCACCAAGTTTCAGCCCCATCCGATCAAGCAAAAAAATTAAACATTTCAAAACGTAACAGTTTTCGGTCATTTTAACCGAAGAAGCCCAGAGGGTTAAAACAAGAGTGTTAACGAGCCCGCGTTAGTTTGTACACCGCTCCCCCCATGTCACATTAGGCTTCACTTCACTAATAAGCAGGAAAAAAAATAAAGGCCAGATCTAAAACATTAAAACGTCAATTTTAAAATAGCCTTCCTACCTGAAGGTGATAAGCAGGCTTACTGTTGCAATTTCTTCTTTTCAAAGAATAGCTAAATGCTTCGTCATTCATGAGATGGAGTGTTTGTGTCTTTAGATATGCCACTTTCATGACCAGCATGCAGAAATCCCCTGGTTGTCAAAAGCGAGTTGGGAGGGACCACTTTCCTTGGTTTTACTGTAAGTCACGTGTTTTAAAATAAGAGTTATTCTCGTGGGAGTTAATTATTTCCTGCAAATTACGCAAATCACGTAAATCATCAAAATTTGAAGTGACTGAATTCGGGTGGTCCTTTTAGTGAAAGCAAAAGTAGCAAAGTATTTCGGTGAACTTCATGTCTCCTATAAAAGCACCGACGGTTTCCCATTCCTTCAGACCGTTACCGGACCTGAACTTGAAGCATCTGCCATTTCGGGTAAGACAACTTTATTTTGTCTTTTTATAATGAGAGCATTTACGTTGAAGTGAAGATTTTAAACAAAAGCGGCTGTTATTTCAAAATTAGAGATTAGAAATGTATTTTGAGAGTTTTTTTAACGAAATACCAAAACTAAAACATTGGAAATGCGCATTTCTTCTATTGAAAGTTTCAAAACCTTCCATCTAATAAAAACTACATTTTTAATGCATTAATTTTCTGAATGGAACTCCTACCTATTTTTCTTGCCCGAGCTAATAATTAGTCAGATTCTGTTGCTAGTTTTGTGCATGAAGGTTGCTGCACTTTTTGAAATGACTATTATTTCCTCATCTTTTATTATCCTCAGGGATTGACATTAACTTTTTGGGGCACTTGTCCTTCGGACAAGTACATTTATGTTTCACTTGTCCATGCACAAAAGTCACTTATCCGGGTAAAGATTGATTATTTTCCCCAAATCGTGCAGCCCTAGATAAAATGTCATATTGCGATTATTGAGGTCAATATTGCGGTTGTGATATGCGATTGCGATATAATAAACAAATGGTTTCATGAGTCAACTTGTTTAGTTTTAAACCAAATGCACACACAGATTAATGATAATTCTGAAATTAGCAATAACAACTAAATGATTGATAACACCTATAATAATCAATAATCCATTGATGTCTGGATAAAAATTAGCTGTCTAACAGGTAGGACATATACAGAAACTGAATAAAGTTATCAAACAGTCTGTGCTGCATAAATTATAAATTATATATAGACTACTCCTTATTAAAGCTACACAAGTTCTTTAGTCAAGAGCAGTGAGTAATTCTCTCTGTTCCCTTTGTTCTTTCATTAACTACTGACAGAACGCTTTATTGGTAGCTGGCCCTTTAAGAACAGAAAGAAACGGGCCAATGCGCATGCACAGACCACCACCAGAAGCCAGAACCGCGCGCTGCTGTGGACAGAGACGCGGATCTCACACGCGCCTCATCTCACGAGTCACAAATCTTTATGTCCATCATAAGACTGCTCTTATGTTATGAAGATACTCGACAAATTACATTTTGGCTTAATTGTGTGTGTTGTTGATGTTCGTTCATGCGTGAAAGAGAACTTCTGGCGCGCGGTCTGTGCATGCGCATACTGGCGCGCGTCTTTCTGTGAGTCACATTCAGGACATTCACAGGCAGCGCGAAAAATGTGTTCATTTCAAATCGGTAATATTAAATCTGTAAAACAGACGTAACGAGTGGCACATAACGTGAAGTAACATGGCATTTTGTTTTGTTTGAAATTTAACTTGTCCGGTCGGACAACTAATTTCTCTTCTACTTGTCCTACAAAAAATCCACTTGTCCCGGACAAGCGGACAAGCCTTAATGTCGAGCCCTGATCCCTTTTTGTTGTTTTTTATTGCAAGAAAAGAAACAGCACTGCATTGAATACATTGACATACAATTAAAAGAGAAATAAAATACAGAGAAAGAACAATGACACCTTAACCAGTGAGAAAAATATGATTTTTTTATGTAAATAGGCCTATATAATATGAATACATAAAATATGAATATTATTCTTAAGAAACTTTTTTTTATTGTTTTTAATGAATATTTTTTATTTTTTGAGATTTCACAAAAAGGAAATCTTAGCGATTTAGACATTGAATCTATTGTATAGGTATATTGAAAATATAAAAATTCTGTTTTATTTTATTTTATTATTATTATTTAATTATTTTTTGCAATGGAACAAGATCAATATAGAATAGAAAAATAAATATACCGTGGGATAATGTACAGATATGCATGCTGTAGATTATATTGTGTTAGCTTTCATTTCCAAATTAACATATAAAATCAGTAAGGATTTCTATATATCTCATGTCTGGTGCAACATTTGCCATAATTTCAAAAGAACTATAGACTGGCACTCATCAATGAAAACAACAAAATATAACCAAATAACGGATCTCTTGCTTTAATACAACACTCCCACCTTGTGGGCTATTACCTAAATGACATAAGTAAACCTGCATCTACTGCCTATATACAATGTAATGTACTAATGTACTGTACATAGGCCTACATGTAACATACATTTTAATCAGATTGCTAATCATCCACATGGGCCATTGGTGCTTGCCATGATTTTATTAATATGATTGCAAAGATATTTGAAGTTATGTAATGTGATTTTGTGATTTCTCCTCAGGATCACTGAAAACAGGCTAACTGCAGTAAGTAGTGTTGTGTAAGGCTATTCACTCTATATTCTCCCTTACCAGTTGTTTAACTTCTTGCTAAAAAAAACACTTACTGTATATGGCATTGTCAATAAGTTTTCTTCAGAGCTAAGATAAAAAAACTGTCTTATACATTCTTTAAAAAATTGCTTTAAAGTTACAATATGTAGGAATTTTGTAATAAAATATATAAAAAATCACTTTCCTACAGTTTATTTCCTGCAGTTACTTACAATATCCCCAGATTCTCCAAAGATCTTTTTATTTCAGAGAAATTCCAATTTTAAATAAGTTGCGGGTCAAAAAAAAAATGTTACTTCTCAATGGCTATATCCGCGCTTTCCTCGGTTTCCGCTCGTACTACCATAGCCATGACGTAACCATGGCAACAGATGTGGACAACTGTGTAGTGTGAAACGTTAAGTGGCACGTTGTTGTTGGTTCATTCAATCATTATGGACCATGGCAAGCAGACTTTGGGACAAAAAAGAAGAACTAAAATGAGGATCTACACTCACCGGCCACTTTATTAGGTACACCTGTCCAACTGCTCGTTAACACTTAATTTCTAAGCAGCCAATCACATGGCGGCAACTCAGTGCATTTAGGCATGTAGACATGGTCAAGACAATCTCCTGCAGTTCAAACCGAGCATCAGTATGGGGAAGAAAGGTGATTTGAGTGACTTTGAACGTGGCATGATTGTTGGTGCCAGAAGGGCTGGTCTGAGTATTTCAGAAACTGCTAATCTACTGGGATTTTCACGCACAACCATCTCTAGGGTTTACAGAGAATGGTCCGAAAAAGAAAAACATCCAGTGAGCGGCAGTTCTGTGGCGGAAATGCCTTGTTGATGCCAGAGGTCAGAGGAGAATGGCCAGACTGGTTCAAGCTGATAGAAGGGCAACAGTGACTCAAATAACCACCCGTTACAACCAAGGTGGGCAGAAGAGCATCTCTGAACGCACAGTGCGTCGAACTTTGAGGCAGATGGGCTACAGCAGCAGAAGACCACACCGGGTGCCACTCCTTTCAGCTAAGAACAGGAAACTAAGGCTACAATTTGCACAAGCTCATCGAAATTGGACAATAGAAGATTGGAAAAACGTTGCCTGGTCTGATGAGTCTCGATTTCTGCTGCGACATTCGGATGGTAGGGTCAGAATTTGGCGTCTACAACATGAAAGCATGGATCCATCCTGCCTTGTATCAACGGTTCAGGCTGGTGGTGGTGGTGTCATGGTGTGGGGAATATTTTCTTGGCACACTTTGGGCCCCTTGGTACCAATTGAGCATCGTTGCAACGCCACAGCCTACCTGAGTATTGTTGCTGACCATGTCCATCCCTTTATGACCACAATGTACCCAACTTCTGATGGCTACTTTTAGCAGGATAATGCGCCATGTCAAAAAGCTGGAATCATCTCAGACTGGTTTCTTGAACATGACAATGAGTTCGCTGTACTCAAATGGCCTCCACAGTCACCAGATCTCAATCCAATAGAGCATCTTTGGGATGTGGTGGAACGGTAGATTCGCATCATGGATGTGCAGCCGACAAATCTGCGGCAACTGTGTGATGCCATCATGTCAATATGGACCAAACTCCCTGAGGAATGCTTCCAGCACCTTGTTGAATCTATGCCACGAAGAATTGAGGCAGTTCTGAAGGCAAAAGGGGGTCCAACCCGTTACTAGCATGGGGTACCTAATAAAGTGGCCGGTGAGTGTATATCGACATGCCGTTTTCGATGACGAGAGCTCCACGTCCACGACTTACTTGGAGCAACACTGCTCTTGCATATTTATTAGACAGGTGAGCAAATGTACATAAAACAAAAGGATGTATCTGTGTTTCTGTCACAGTCTTCGTCTGCACCGTTCTGTCTGCGTCTCCTGCACTACACTTCCCATGATCCTCTCGTTCAGCGTCCTGTTTCATCTGTTTCACCTGTTTTCCACCTCATTAGGGCCCAAGCCCTGAAGGGGCGAAGGCCCTATTGTTTTCCTTCCGATTATTTATTTATTTTTATTAGGGCCCAAGCCCTGAAAGGGCGCAGAGCCCTATTGTTTTCCTTCCGATAATTTTTTTTTCCTTTCTAGCGACTATTGGGGCACTTTTGGGGCCCTTAACATGCTCGAAAACTCTTGCAACTTTGCACACGGGTCAGAACCCGCGGCCATCAGAGCCGGGCTGAAGCTGGTACCCGGGCGTGGCAGGGCGGCTCGTCAGCGCCCCCTGGAACGGGGTCCGAACACTTGGTCCATAACTCAAACACACTTGCATGTAATAATATGAAACTCGGTACACATGTCGATCTCATCGTTTCATCTATACCTCACGTTCTTACTTTTTACCCCAGCCCAACAGGAAGTCAGATTTTTGCGGTTATTTTTAAAATGCACGCAATGGAATTTTATATACTCCTCCTAGAGCTTTGATCCACATGGAACGAAACTCGGTCAGCCTGAAGTCAAGACATTGAGGATGAAAAATTGCGAGGGGATTTTTGATATCTCGAACGGTTTGGCCGTGGCGAGGAAACAAATTTATGGCGAGAAACGTGAAACAGGAAGTGTGTTATAACTTCAGCATACATTAACTGATCTTGATGAAACTTCAGCAGTGCGTTCGCTGTAAGAGGACGATCACATGGATGTGACTATTGTGAGTCAAAGTTATAGCGCCACCAACTGGCAGCAGGAAGTGTGTCACTTTCACAATGCTTTGAAATCACCCTCTTATTACAACCTCCAAAAGTCGGGTTGTTAGTTTTTTCTACAGTTACAAAAATCGGTATGTATATTGTACTCCTCGAGCCGGACAACTTTCTAATTGACACTCATTAGCTAGGTCCCACAGAAAGTCAGATATTTTTGTTTGAATGTGGTCATGCTCTCTCTGAGCCTACGTCTCTCTCTCTGTCTCTGTGTCTGTGTGTGTTTGTAGGGGGAGGGGGCTTAACCATTTCACTGCTGTGTGCCTGTATAAAAAAATACATTTCTTAAGCCTGGTATGTTTTAAAAAAGTTTTTATTTTAATTTTGTATAAGTAAAGGCATAATATAACCAGTTTAATTGTAGTGCATTGACAATAGTTTTATATAATTAGTTTATTAATTAAATTAACTTGGTCCATAAACTTGATCTGAAAATTTGGTCCATAAATCAAACACACTTGCATGTAATAATATGAAACTCGGTACACTTATACAGTACACTGTACTTTGGTAATGCTTTTTATCACTTGTGTTTTGACCGAGATTATGGCAGTGCAATTAAAATCGTATATGTGATGTTAAACAATATTTAGCCATTACTTGCAAATGTTCATCAAATTTATTTTGAGTATGATTGGTTTGAACACGTTCTGGGCAGCATTAACCCAACAAATCATATTTTGACAAATAGCTGTAACAGGATAAGATAGCATAACATTTCACGTTCCTTGCAGTTAATTCCTGACATCAATTATTGCGATCAGACGTACAGGTAATACAAAAACAAATAAATGACATCATCCGTGATCATGATTCATTAATTCCATAACAACTCTGGATGGTGAAAACAACATCTCCTATTGTTCAACTCTCCCTCATAGCGTCATCAAGCTTCACCTTTGTTATCGTTGGTAACTGCGTCCACTTGTGGCAAAAAATTCCTACATATTGTACCTTTAATGAATGCTGCCATTTGTGGATTAAAAAATTTAGATTTTCAATTTTGTGTTTGTTTTGACCAGGAACAGAGAAGACATGGATTCCAAAATTTCAAAGACAACTCAAACTCTTTCCTCTGCTGAGGACATGAGGAACCAAACCAAACTTATGATGCAGCCTGATGCCAACTGGGAAGAGTATCTGACTCCAGCACCACTGTCCATAGCCATTATGGGAGAGCTGGTTTTCATCTCGTCTTCAGCAGATTTCTCCATCAATAAAAATTCCCCCAAAGAGGGCTACAAATTCATCAAATACCCTGATTCCTTTCGCGCTTGCCTCATGCAAGTGTGTAACTCTGGTTGGTGGGCATTTAATGAGGCCCACAAGAACATGGATCAGATTCGCCTCCATACTGCCCAAGTTCCAGATTACATGAAGACAGCTGTGAAGATTCTGTTCCAAGGCGATGATGAAGTTGTCAAAGCACATCTCCCTGATCAGCTGGAGAATATCAGAGTCATTGCAGATGAATGTCTGGAGTTGTCTAATGCAACTGAAAAGCGTTTCACTGATGTCATCAATATCATCCAAGAGCTGCTAGAAGCATGTGTGAATGCAGAGCACTTCTATGGGGAGGAGCTGTCAGCAATCAAGAAGAAACTTGAAGAGAGCGAACTGAGGAAGCAGTCAGCAGAAGAAACCAAGAAAAGGACTGAGAAGGCAGTGAAAACCATGGAGAGGGAAATGAATGAGGCTCATGAGAGCTACAAGAAAGCCATGGATTCTCTCCCCGGTGGATGGGAAGTGATTGGCATGGATTTTGTTGGTGGGATAACACAGAGCTTTACAGGCCTGGTTAATGGACTAACATCTGTTATTACTCACCCAGTGAGAAATGTGTGTTCTGCAACAACAAAGATTGCTGATACTTGGAGCAACATTAGAGATCAGGAAAGTGCAAGAGATGTGGTTGCTGAAATAAACACATATAGTAAGTCTGCTGAAATTTTGAATTGTGTGCAGAAAGTCCAGGAGTTTATGAATGTAAATAGTGAGGATGATGAGATTGACTGGAAAACACTTTATGATCAGAAGGACAAAACTACAAAAACAGATTTCATAGAAATACAGTTTGAAAGAATCCATGATGATTTAAAGAAAATCCCTGACTGCCAAGTAAATAAACAAGCTAAAAGGTTATGCAAAGAGGGCATTGACATATGCAAAAAGCTGGCGAAATATGCACCATATGGAAAATGTGACAAAGACACAAGCATCAAGATAATAAATGAGGTCTTTGAATTGATCAAGTCTGCCCATGTTTTTGATTGCAAAAGCAAAGACATCACAAATTCTCCAGCCATTTCTCCAAAACCACCAATGATGCAAAAAGAAGAAAACAGGTCAGAGAACACGAGTGCTTCACAGAGGGCCACAGAGAATGCACGATTCCGTGTAGAGCAGAACCGAGCTCAGATGGACAAGACAAGAGAGAACTATGAAAAGTGTGTGGAGAACCTAGAGAAGAACCAGAAGGAACTAACTGATATCCTGGTCACTATGAGAAATTGCGAACTGAAAGAGATTGACTTCAAGACTACAATAGAGATGCTGGTCAAGGGAATGGATGCCATGGGGAGAGTGAAGGAACAGTGGGAGAAGATGGTTCACTTCTTTCAGATGGTTTCTAACATTATAAAAACCAGCCTGAGCAAAACTCTCAAAAACTTTGTCTCAACATCTGAGAAAACACAAGCCCTCTCATACAATGCAAAGCTCTTCTCAAAAGATCTACTTTACACTCAAGCCTTCCAAGCCTGTAACATTGCTAGTCTGGTTCCATATGATCTCTGGAACATACACAGATGTTTCTAACAAGTACCTGATGGACCGTGTCAGTTCTCTGGGCAAACTGATGGCCATGGATAAAAGTAAACCAGAATTTGAGCATGAGCGACTACAGCTTCAGAACTCGTGTGATGAGGCACAAAAAGGCATTTTAAAGCTTGTCCTGAAGAATAAAGAGGAGTTTGACAGGAAAAGCACTGCAAGACAAGAAAAGATTGATCGAGAGCTGCTTGCCATTCTGCCTGCTGCTCCTCCAGAGCAAATCAAGAGCATTCAAGAGGCTGTTAAAGCCGGATTCAATGAGGAAGAAGAAGCATCATACTACTGAGAGAATCTACCAAATATATGACAAGCTTGCTTTATAAGATAATATACCATAGTTAAGTTAAGATTTAAGCTTTTCTGTCCAGTAACATGCAGTCACGACAGCTTAATTTATCTGCATTAACAGAACACAGAAGACAATTGATACTGAAACGTTTAACACTGTCAATTCAAATTAGATTAGCATGTCTAGGAGAGGAATTTAAAGGCTAAGTTAGAAAAAGTTGTCTTCTGTTTAAATTTAAAACATAATCATATCATATACAGCTGATGACAACTTCTTCCTAAAACATTATGCATGATTTTATGATCTTTAATGGGAAGTGGAAGTGACGGGAAGTGTTTGCTTTTAATAAATCTGTATGTTTCATTAGCTTTTAAACTTATTTAGAAGAAACCTATGTAGATTGTTTTTTTTTGTGAATCCTTTTTTACTGAATCCTTTTAGGTGGCTGTGTATGATAAATTTGTCCTTGAATGACTATTAATTAGCCTACATTTTATGCATTGCTGTTACTAAACGCATCCTTAGTAGCCTATAAAATAAATATTACAATACTACAACTTTACTGTTTCTCTGTTGTACTGTATCTCTGTAGACCTAATTCTTTCCCTTTTCTAAGCCAACTTTTTAAAATTTGTATTGAAACACTTTTTTGAATCTCACTGATGAGTTGCAACAAACTAGTTAACAGATGTTTAGTAATAGTAGTGTAATTATAATTCAAATTCATACTTACATAAGCAAAAAAACAAACAAACAATAAAAACAGAAATTACAACAATGGAATAAATGTTCATGATTTTAAAAAGGGTGTTCTATGGCCTATATGCTCTTCACACAAAATAACACTAGTTCGAATTAAGGGCTTGCAATACAAAAACATACTAAAGCAAGAAAAAAAAAGATACAGCCAGTGGTGGAAATGGTTGAGATTCACAAGGACCCTATTGTGGAATGAATGAAATTTGCATATCATTTCAAGGTTATAATTCCAAAAAATGGAAATCCTCTGCATGGGATCACAAGCATAGCGTATGGTGAGCGGGGCACAACCACAACGCAGTTGTACCCTTTTATGTGGTTGTACCCTTACTGTACCACACTTGTTTGAAATATATGCTAGCATTGACAAAACACTAATTTACTATAGTTGCCAATTCAGAAATCTTTGGAACATATCACTGAACATTTATTTAACCATAGCAAAAGTAAATTTCTTACTTTTGTTCACTTTTCATCTCTATTTTTGTTTTTTATTTAAAATGAGACAAATCTGATATTATTTTTAATCCTATCTGTTATTTAACATTTGACATAGCTCTTTCATGCGGACCTAACCAGCAGAAGACCCTAACAGGGTTTAAATTCCAGTTACGCAGGTGGGGCACGTTGTACACTACTGCGTTTATGGCAAGCCGTTTTAGCATTAATTATAAAACGGTTAGTTCCAATCCTTGAATCTGATTGGTCAATAGCTGTGCTTTATTCATGATAATAAAGCTTCACCCAACGGTTCTATTTATCACTGCACAACACTGCAGTAAAGGGCATATGCTCAGCTGATATAGCCACCACATAAACTTTAAATGTGGCCCTTGCCCCTGCTGAAAAACTACTAGCCTATGTAGGAAGTCCAATATTGAACTCACAGGGCAATGAACTAGGTCCAGGTTGTTGTTGGCCACACCAAGAGGTGAACAGCCTCCTTTTGAAAGCATACAGGCACCTTGTAGGAGGGCCCTAGAATTAAAGGAAAACCCCAGCGAAAAATTAACCTTTGGTCTTATAATACATTAGCACCTAGTCAACCGTTCTCTGGGATTTGTTTTCATGATAATCGAATATAAAGAGTTTTATCTCTAAAAACTATAAGCTTATAATGCTAGTATAGGCATAGCCTGACTACGCCAGACTTCGTACTTCCGCTCAATTTCAGTTCGCTTCTGTACTCAGTCTGAGATAGCGACCTATATCTATCAGTTTTCCTTCGGCCTGAAAACAGCTGGCCAATCAACGAACAAAGGGCGGGCTGAGAGCTGTGACGTGGACGCTGAAGCGCCGAGTTTAAGATTGTATTTTAGGTTAGGGAAATAGAAAACATAGAGACACAGGATGCAATTCGCTCTGTTGTGGGGAATATTCTCGGCATTTGCAAACTGAAGCCTGAACAAGAAGAGTGTTTGTTAAGCATTTTGAATGTTTGGGGTAAACGTATGGCTTTGTGTAACAATGTTTTTATACTTCAACCCCCTTGCTTAAACAATATGATGTTTGCAGAGATTTTTATTTTTAAACATTATTATTATTATTATTATATTATATTATTATCATTATTATTAAACCTTTTTTTAAAGATTTTGAACACTTAGTTTCAACCTTTCAGAACTTTACTTTCAATTTTGAATCATGGCAGGATTAATCCCTTAACTAATTTGGGTGGGTGTCTCCCATCCCCAAAATGTCACTTCTCTGTCTTTTACGGCCCTGAAGAGAACTTCAGTCTCCTCGGCTTTGAACTGCTCCCTGCAATGAACACGAGAAATAACGTTAATGATGTCAAATTTCGAGTGCAATTATGATTGGAGTCAGAGATCTTTAAATATTATTCTGACTAGTCAAATTATATGAAGCTCTTTCTGATTCTGATAAGTATGTCTAGTCAAAATACGTTTGTAACTACCCAAAATATATTTATTGGTAGTCAAAACATTATGCTTGCCATATGCTTATATGCTTAGACGGCTTGCCATAATGATGTGCCCCGCTCTCCCCTATGTTATGCTAGAGATAGTTGGCCAAAATCTGATAGGTTCATTTGGATTCACTCCAGATTTTGCGTCCTGGATCGCTTCTTCTCATTGGCTAATTTCTCCGGAGCCCATCCTCGTTCGATTACTTCAGCCAATGGATGTACGTGATGTCATATGAGCTTTTGCCTACACGCCCCAACAGATCATGTGCAAAGCATTTCGGTACATGAAGTTTAAAAACGAAGCCTTTAAACCGAAACAAACGTACAGAAAAACTACAATATGCGTAACGCCTTCGGTCTTTATGGGCCGTCTTGACTTTTCATACGGGAGGTGAAATAAAAGCACACAGACATGAGTGTGTCAGTTTTCTGAGCAAGAATAGATTCCCAATGCCAATGGTAAGTCAAAGTTAACCTCTTACATGATAAAAGTGTACAGTGAATACGTAAATCTTAAATACTATGTGAATGATGTTCATATAGCGAAGCTAGCAAAGTTTATGCCATTATGTTTACATCTGAGAGTTGCATTGCTTGTTATGTTGATCGTGCCAAGTCATTTTCGTGTTATTTCCTAAAATTTGGTTAGCAATGTAACATAAAAGCAAGCATGCGAAACCAGGCTTTTACTGCCGATTAAACCCAACGCAGAAACAATGCTGTCTGTAGGTTTTTATCAGAGGCGGACAGAGTACACAGCTTTATTACTTGAGTAAAAGTACAGATACCCCTTGCTAAATTTTACTCAAGTACAAGTAAAAGTACTACAGTCAGATGTCTACTTGAGTAAAAGTACTAAAGTACGTGTTTTTAAAAGTACTTGAGTATCAAGAGTACAAGAGTACATTTTCTAAATATTGCAATACTACTGCCACAGTGCTTACATTTATGAACAGAAACAGCCTACATGGACTTATGAAAAATGTTAATGTCAATGCCTTGGAGAATGTAAAAGGAATTTAAAGTAAAATCAAGTCATATTCATATTCATTCTAAGGTAATAAAAACATTCCGGTTTATTAAGTAAGTTCTTTATACACCACTGAAAACATAGTTATGGATGTCATATTGTATTTCTGTTAATAGATACTCAACTTTTTTACACATTGCACCTTTAACATTTAAGAAAATTTCAGAATATTCAGAAAATTGAAATAGTCTGGCGAGGTGGGGCCACTGGTCGGCACATTCCCAGGATAGACCTGCTGCGTCTTATATCCATTGTTTCGTCTCTTATCTAAATCTGACCATGGAGTTGACTTTGGCGAAAAGCTGAAGGTGACTGCTGATAGGCTGTCCCAATCAGTGGCGCCTGCACAACCCAATCACATTTGAGAGCGAATCAACAAATTGAGGGTTTCTGAAATTTTTCTTATTTCCATTTTTTTTTACGTAGTTACTTTTTACACACGGTTATGAATAGAAATGTAGTGGAGTAAAGAGTACAATATTTCCCTCTCAAATGTACTTGAGGAAAGTCATGAGTACTCCCCAAAAATGATACTCGAGTAAAGTACAGATCCCTCAAAATTGTACTTAAGTACTGTACTCAAGTAAATGTACTCCAATACTGTCCGGCTCTGGTTTTTATGTAGGCTACCCTATGTGTTATGTATTTTCAATTTAGGACAATGTAGTATTTTCATTGTTTCCAATCCAAATCATACAGTAATCATGTTGTCAAATGTTTACCTATTTTATGTATTTATGTCTGTCATTTGTACGTCTGTGTACTGTGTTTGTGTGCCCTGTCACTTCAGGGTGACAGCAGGTGCAGTAACGGTGTCCAGCAGAAAGCAAAGATGTTGTCGGATGCTCAGCTCTTTGATGGGGAATTTGAAAAGCTGGTGTCTGAACTTACAGAGCAGGACTTCACGGATCCAGTTCTCACTGATGCCCTCAGCAGACTCAGAGAGGTAAAGTAAACTCTCACAAACATGGATAAGAGATAAAATGATGACACGCTGCACTGGTTATTTAATGTGAAATGTATTTTAAGAAGTACATTCAGTACATAAAGAAGTTGAGACACGTGGAAACCGGCACTCAAAGCATTTGCCGTTTAAATCTCCAGAACACATCTAAAACGATTCTTAATCAACTCCGCTCTGAATTTATTGTGTTATTAGTTAGTTTTGTAAAATGTGTCCTTTTTATCTAGGTGCTTCAGTACAATGCCCCTGGAGGCAAGAGAAACCGAGGCTTGTCTGTGATTGGTTCTTTACGGGAGTTAGTTTCTCCCTCTGAACTGCCACCTGATGAAGCTCACAGAGCCCTTTTGGTTGGATGGTGCATTGAACTGGTGTGTAAAATAATATTAATTGCAATGGGGAGAGAAAGAAAAAAAGTGCTGTGCAAAACTTTTTGATTTCTTCACAGCTTCAGGCATTTTTCTTGGTGGCTGATGACATCATGGATGCGTCCATGACAAGAAGGGGTCAACCCTGTTGGTATAAGAAGGTAATTGATTTATAATCATTTAAAAAAAATTATAAGATAGATTAAAAAAGACAAGAATATAGATTTATTTTATGATTATGTTATGATTTTTACTGTTAAAAGCATTGTCTAGCCATAAAATTATGTCATTATTCCAAACTTGCATGACTTTATTTATTCTGTGGAACACAAAAGAAGATAGTTAGAAAAATGTTGGTAACCAAACAATTTCTGTTCCCATTGACTTTCACTTCATAGTCAAAAAATGGAACACACACCTTTTGGTTGCCAACATTCTTCAAAATATCTTCTTTTGTGTTCCACAGAGTTTGTGTCATACAAGTTTGGAACGACATGAGGGTGAGTAAATGAGGACAGAATTTTCATTTTGGGGGGAACTGTTCCTTTAATAACAATACAAATCAGAATTCTTGTCTGAAAAAAAAAAGGTACAGATCACAGGATTGACAATTCATAATTGTTTAAGAGGAGTAAGTATTATATTTGTATGTTTATTATGTTATATTATATAACAGTAGTGTATGTGTGGAGTATTCCTGTGCTAATTGCTTACTTTTTGAATTTGCCAGGAAGGAATTGGTCTGGATGCCATTAATGACGCTTTTCTCCTGGAGGGGGCGATCTTACCGCCTTCTTCGCAGGCATTGCAGAGGGCAGCGCTACTATGTCCATCTGCTTGAGCTTTTTACTGAGGTAACACACACACAAAGGTTCATTAGTCTGCTATAACGTACATGTACGTACATTTAAAGGTTCATTAGTACTGCTATAACACATGTACGTACATTTTTTTGTGCAAAGGTACACAAAACTGTTAAGCTATTTCGACCACATTATACATATTGTTTAATAGATAAAGACACAGTTGCGCTATATTAAAACTGAATCTTTTTTCCTTCAAGACCTCTTTTCAGACAGAGCTGGGTCAAACTCTAGATCTGATGACTGCACCTCCACATAAAATCGACCTTGATCGCTTCACCATGGAGAGGTAAGAAGTTGAGACGGACGTTTTAAACTTATGGCACAGACAATTTAAATACTTGCTTGCTGATTTATCTATTGCTTATTATTTGCCAATTTCTTATTGTTCAGTGATTTACATTGTATTTGCCTCAGGTATAAAGCCATTGTAAAATACAAGACTGCATTCTACTCGTTTTATCTCCCGGTGGCTGCAGCCATGTACATGGTGAGTTTAGCATACATGTGTTCTGTGTATATTTCATGTAAATACTTATTTTTGTGATCCTTTTTATTGATTACAGGCAGGGATTGAGAATGAGACTGAACACAACAATGCTAAAACAATTTTACTTGAGATGGGAGAGTTCTTTCAGATACAGGTATTAGAATAAAGCAACATTTTTGAAGCCCTAGTATCCTCAGTCAGATCTGGTTGCAATATCTCAAAGCATTCATAACATGTTTGTCCCTGACAGGATGACTACCTGGATTGCTATGGGGATCCTGCAGTGACTGGAAAGATCGGCACAGATATACAGGACAACAAATGCAGCTGGCTGGTGGTGACAGCACTGGGCATCATGACACCTGAACAAAGGGCAGAACTAGAGGTGAGAAAGTGTGGGGCTGCTGAATGACAAAAAAAAAAAATATTGAATGTAAAAATAGAGCACATTAATGTGGGAGTTTTTTGTTGTGTCTTCTTTCTCTCAGGCGTGTTATGGGCGTAGTGACGCTGAAAGTGTTGAAAGGGTCAAGGCTTTGTATGATACTCTGGAAATGCCTATCCCAGTACCATCAACATGAGGAGGAGAGCTATCACCGCCTTCAAAAACTCATCCAGTTTCATGCCAAAAATCTGCCACATGCTGTTTTTCTTAATTTTGCAAAGAAAATATATAAGAGGAACAAATGAGGTGTGGTTCAGGGAACTGGGGGACTTGACAAATGGAATTTAGTACTTTAGATACACAGACTTCAGGGTCAAATAAAGATGCAGTGTGGGATTTTAGTTGTATATGAAAATGGTAGATTTTAACTGCACTTTAAACATACTGTCAAGAATCTAGATGCATTTAAAAAAAAGATAATTGTCGCATTATTTTTATTCGCATTTTAGTTGCATTATTTGTTTTCCCCCTTTTATTGCATCAAAAATGCAATTGCCTGATTCAGAGGTCAGGCATTGTACAACAAATAGTACATCTGTCAGTGTTTAAATTGAGGTACATATGTAAACCATATATTTTCATCTGCTTTTGCATTGTATTTTCCATATTTTTGGAAGAATTGGGGAGAGTAAAGAAGTAAATGAAAACATATTTATAGATAAAAATAAGTAAATAGTTAAATAGAATATTTTTTTAAAGTATGAGAACCAACCCAGTACACAGATGCATATATTCCTTTAAATATTTAACTTATTATTTAATAATAAGAATATACCATTACCAGTTGTAATGTCTGTCCAATCAAAATGTCTGTCCGGTCAGGTGATCATCAATACCCAATATTGCTGTAAATATAGAATACAAAACGACATAAATGTGCAAATAAACAAATCTGATCAACACTTTTTACTATGCATTTCTCTGTGTGAGCTGTTTCGTGAGAGCCCAGCAGAGAGATGCTGCTGAGGGAGGGGTGTGGTCTAGAGGATGGGATGAGAGAGAGGAGGGGAGGGTTAGATGACGGAGCGATAGACTGGAGGAAAGAGAATAACGGCATAATAATTTCAGAGTCATGGCTTGTGCGGTGGAATAGAGATCGAGATCAAGAAAAACGCACCATTTGTATCCTTCTGGAAATTGGGTAAATTCGTTTTCTTTTTGTATTGCATTATATGCTAGATTTGAAGCATTTTGTTTTATTGTCGAATTGTCTGAACTCTTTTCCTATCTTTTTTTTTTTCATTTAAGAAAATTATTTGAAGCTATATCATAACCCAATACGTTATCAATGTGAAATTTTAGTCTACCGTATTGACACAGTAGCATTAAAGCCTGCGGAGGAGGTGCACAACTCGAATCATCTTTTTAGATATAAGTTGATAACCCTCTTTAAATATTTATTAGCCCAACATTAAATAGTACACAATGGTGTATTAGAGAACGGGATGTTCATGAATTAAATATCAATCATGATTTTATTTACTAAAACGCTAGCTAGGCCCGATTTACATCCTCTGTATCCAAGGACATTGGGCGCGAGCAGTGCATTGCTCACTGTGTTTATAAAGAGCGAAAACAGTTTTGGTTATTGCTACGATTTTCTGCTCCACATGGCTCCCGCAGAGAAAAAAAACATACATATTGTATTAGTGGAATAAAGAGATTTCAGGTTATATTTTGCTACAGCATGTTCTGTTCTCTCTAGGCATGAACATATATTTAGATTAGTAGGCTATTCTCGAAATAAGAATAGCAAGAATGAAAACAAATCTGTCCTGAGGCCATGGATTGGGAGAATGCAATTAAAGACTTTGAAATAATGCTATATAATTGATATAATAGGCCTACTACAGTACATAAAATACTGATCCAAACACACACACATACTGTAGATAAGTATTTTATATAGGCCTATTTCAATTATATGTTTTTTGAGGCAGACAATTGAATATTACTTCTAAGTTCCCAGCAATTTGAAAAAAAAGAAAGAAAAACGAACAACGTATTTGTGTTTCAGTAAAACAGAATAGTGTGTATATTTTTATGCTCTGAGAAACTGGAAAAAAATATTGATGTTCAATATGTTCAATGATGTTTCAGGAACAACATAGAAATACTTTATACAATTTACCAAATTATGTTAAAGCTGCAGTCCGGCGTTTTTCCTCTTTGTCGCCATCTCTGTTCGAAATCTGCAATTGCAGTCATTTGCGCAATTATCAACTTTATGTGAGTTGTACTTAAACATTCTTGACACAGCACAGCGCGGATGATCACAATGTTTGACGAGACTGTGCAGCTGTCAGTCACCGTGACGATGTGAATACTGGCATTCAGAATCAAAGATTATTCTTTTGGAAGTATGACCAACTTTAGAATTTTTACAAGAAATTGTCATTTGAACTAGAAAGGAACATCCACTTTTGTTCTGGTTCTGACATTGCAGTAAAACGCGCTGATTAAATCTAACAATCCCTTATAAGTTATCATATCACGCAAAACCGTGCAAATTATACTTTGTTCTCAAATTGTTAATGTTAACAACGTAAGCAAGCATTACGTGACTACATGTAATGTCCTTCCGATATGTGTCCTTGTTTTTGCATGGGTCCGGTTGCAGTTCAGTAGTTTTTTCTGTAGCCACTTCGAAATCCGAAAGAAGTCTTTTGCATTTTAATTACAGCGGGTGAATTTGTTGTCACTGGTGATTGCCGTTTGAACCTTTCTGGATCCGCCATCAAATTGCTAAGTTTAATTATATCAAGTGCTGTGAGAAAAGGCTATAAATCTCCACCTCAAACATCCTCACACGCAATATAGCCGACTAGCCGAGACTCCTTCTTTATATGTTCAGATGTGACGTAATGACGCAATGACATGCTCGAATCTCCCATGGAAATCCACCAGTACCACTGGAATTAAAAACATTATTACAAGCTTACCGGTTTGAATCGAAATAAGGCAAGCCCTGGCTGGTTATGTATTTTCTCAAATATGTATTTCGGATCATTTTGACCCAAAAAAAGCTACGGACTGCAGCTTTAAATTATGAAGAATGTTTGTCGGACCTCTCAAGCAAGGTGGGTTTTTTTATTTTTTACTTTTGTATTTCTAAACAGAATCTGTCTTTTTGATATTTCAGGTACTAACATAGTCCAGGATGTGACCCCATATGTTTACAGACACCTTAGACAAACATCAAAATAATAATCAGCACAAACAAACTATACCACCATGCATCCCTCCTCTCGTCCCTCTGTGCCCCCACGTTCCCGCAGGTTTGACAATAGGCGCTTAGAGGCAAAACCAAGCCAAGGGGCTAAGAGGGATGACAAAAACATGAACACAGCATCTTCATCCCCTCGGCGTGGGACTCGAGGACCACCTGAGTCTTCCAAGTTAAAAGGCCCTGGTCAAGGTGCACGCGCCCCAGTGGTTCAGTCCAAACTGGTGCGGCCACAGAAAAATGGTGCTCACGCAATTCCAGCAATCTCAAAACCAAAAAGTGGGCACACTGTTTCAAACCTGGCCCCAGCTGTGGATCCAAACTGCAATGAGCCCAGCCTACCTTGTCTGTGTTGTGATGGCCATTCACCTCAGGATAGCAACAGCCTTTTTAATCACAACCATAACAACAATAACACTGTAAACATCAGGCAACAAATGAAGCTACCACCGCCATCTCCTCAGAAGGAATTGGCTGTTTCAAAACATGACATCAAAGAAGACTTGAAGTGTGATCCAGAAATAAAGCAACCTCATGCCATCCCAGTGAAGGAGATAGAGAAGGAAAATGACAATTTGGATGAAAAAGAGGCTGGTGACCTTAAAAATGATGACTGCAGTGTAAATGTAAATGGCAATATTGATGTCAATGGCAATGGCAATTGTGATGGTGAAGATGATGATGATGATGAAGAAGATGAGGATGATGAAGATGAGGATGATGATACTCTTGTCCCTTCATGCTGCAACTGCCCAGAGTCCATGCTAGACTTCTCTCTCACATCCTCTACCTCATCTTCTTCGACATCCATTAGCAGCTGCTCAGATCTGGAGTGTGACTGCCCTGATACATTTTCATTGTCATCACAGGAACAAGAAGCCACTGAAAGCTGTCCATCTTCTCACTCACTGGTCTCCAATTGCCCTACCCTTCACTCCAATGTCTTACCATTAGATCTCAACCCTGCAAGATCGCCTTGCTCTTCTGATGAAGGCTATCCCTCAGCCCCATGTTCTCCTTCCTCTGACTACACAGAGAGCAAGAAATCAGAAGAAGGAAAATGTATCAAAGTGGATCTCCTCCATTTTTTAGACTCTATAGAAGAATTGGGCAAAATGGATCTGTTCTACCGCATTGTTAGGCTGGCACATTGGGAACTGGGTGGTGAGCTGATTGTCAGAGATAGATTGGATCACCAGCAGAAGCTTCAGAGGGTCAACAAAGAGGTTAAGTTGGCATATCTTGTGAAACTTCAGGAGGAAGGGTTAGACTTTGACAATGAGGATATCACTGGAGTTTTGGATGAAATGGGCAACATTGACATTGCATGGAATTTGTATAAAAGCAACAGATCAAGTGACTCCCAGGAATTTTCTGATGCAGGGGTAGATCTGACAGCTCCTTCTGACCTTGATGAAACCCCTGCCTCTGATTCACCTGCTTCATCGCCATTGGATCCTCCTCCCCGGCCCCCAAAGCCTCCAACAAGGCATGCGAGTGCTCACTCAGAAACGCACACTTATGAGAACATCATTGGACATGCCTTCTCAGTCTCATCCACCAACGACACTACTCCTTTCTCTTCAAGGGTCCCTGTTCCTACCTTGCCTGCACTGTCATCCTCACCCCCAGCCTTGAAACCTCCTGCCCTTCCTCCTCCTCCTCCATCACAGCCTGTGCCCTACTTCTCTCTAAATACACCTACTCTCACCTCCCCCACACCACCGATTCCTCCTCCAAGAAGACGTCATAAAGCCCGTCTAGAGGCTCAAAGGCTTGCTCAGCTTGAAAGAGAAAAGACTCCTCTGTCCCTTCCACCACCAACGTCCAGACCTCCTCCATTGCCACCTCCACCTGCAATGTCCTCGCCTGCCAGCTATCCCACCTCCACCATCACTCCTGCCCCCTCCATCATTTCATGCTCTGGATGTGGAAATCAGAAAGTTGCTTGCACTTGCAGGCCTCACCCAAGCTGAATTGCTTAAACTTAGTCCCGAGTTGGGTGTCTGTGTAGATGTAGTCCCAGAGAATGAGCAACCGCCAATGTCTGATGTCTCTCAGTTTGGAGAAATCAGTGCAGATAATATGCCCTCCATATTGAGAGAAGGAACCAGATTTGGGAAAGACAGATCTACAGGTGTAAAGGAATTAGATACTCTCGGTGAAAAGGACATTTTTAAAGATGAACAGAAAGAAACAATCAGGACAACATCCTTCACAGAAATGTCAAGACGACGTAAGAGAAATGGTGGAAACTGTAATCATAGCTGCAGTTGTGGATCCAATGTTAGCCTATCTCCCAACTCATATTACAGCACTAATCTTAGCAATACAAACATCCCGAATGTTAGCTTTGGGAGTTTTGATTATACTTCTATGATCTCAGACACCCCTCCTCCTCCACCTCCACGACCATTGCCCCCTTGTCCACCGATTGTCTCCAATCCTCCTGAACTTCCCCCTCTTAAGCCTTGCACTCTACCTGCCAATGCATCTCGCCCGGATAGATTTGATTGGCTGATAGCCTTCACCCCAGAAACAGAGCTCGCCACCTCTTGAGATGCGAAAATTGTCCAATGATGGGACATTGCAAAAAGGCTTAACTTCAGGCTTAAAAGTCACAACCTTTAAAGAATTACGCAACAGAAGCAAACAGAACTCCAATCCAGTCCCTATTCAACCAGAACCCGATCCAACTGTCGTCACCCCAGACCCTGATTTTCTGTACAACCTCAAATGGAGAAGAGAGAAAATTGATGGGGATGGCTGGGAATATACTTCCCAAGCACAAGCCTCTTTTCTTCAGCCACCACCCACTCCTGCCTCATTGTCACTCTTTAGGGAAATGTGCCGCCTGAATGTACAGGATGTTTGCCCCACAAAACCCAAAGTGTCCCAACAAATTGGCTGTTCAGGAAGCGAAGGCAGCCTTAGGACTATTTGTGATGAAAGAGATAAAGCTGTTCACACCAAAATGATGGAAGACGAGGATGAAGAGGAAGTTAGGGGAATGGCAGATGGAGCTTGGACTTTGGAATCCAGGACAACAGGTAAAGTTGATTTCATAAATATATATTTGTTTTCTCTGACCTGTTTTGTCTTAAAAGGGTTCATCAACATCAGTAAAACCGTGCACATTCAGTGGAATATTAAAGATAAAGTAAAAGAACAATGCTCTGATGACATGGAAAGTGATGAGCCAAATATGAGAGTCACACAGGCAGATGGGTAGATGAATCAGCAGAGCAAGACTGGAGGGACTCTCAGAATGCAGCAAGCTTAATGCTCTGTTGTTTTTTCATGATGTCACAAAGCCTTTTAATTATTCATCCTCTCAGCAAGCTAATTCACTTTTTCTGTCATCCTCTCTTCCCTTGCCATGCCACACATTCTGTCATAATTTCCTCAGTCAACCTTTCTATTTTTCAGTCAATAGTTTAAATGAATGTCTAAGTCAAATTAATTGACATTTCCCTTAAAATTATACCATCACAAATATTGTCTCATACAATAGTCATGATGCACATTCCAAACCTTTCTGCTTCTGTCCTCAACTTTGTCATCTTTCTGACATAACTCTTTACTTTTATTAATTCTCGCTTCTTTTTATTTGCAATTTTCAATTTCAGTTTTGCTGTGCTCCTTTCTGCACTGTTTATCTGCCCAATGGAAAAGATAAATTTGCTTGGATCAGGTTACTTCACTGACAACAGATATAAATGGCCTCTAATGCGCCTGTAAATTGAGTTGCAAATACATTTGGAGGAGCCCTCATTTTTGTTTACAAGTTTATCATGCAACTCTGCTAACCCATGCATTGGCAATATTTGTGATGTTCATCTTTTTCATGGATATTATTATTTATAAATTAAACACTTGTGTTTAGTTCTTCAAGTTCGTTCGTCAAGTTGTGTGTCTGTTATCATTTTGTGTTACTAAATTGGTGTTTAGTGAATCATTACACTCATCATCACTCGTATTTTTGACTTTATCAGTTAGCTCAAGAAAATGACCATATGCCTTTAAGTGTAGGAAAGGCATGACTCACCTTTACACCAATCACAATACAGCAACTGGGAAACAGGAAATACTGAGTCAAAGTGACGTCACTTGAGAGAGAGAGAGATATCAGCACATGTTAAGGTAACATAAAATGGTTTATGAGAGTAAATCATAATACTCTATACTGTATGTATTTCAACACTTAGTCACCATAATCCTTTGAAATGAAACATGCAATCTACTGATAAGAGTCAGAAATGTATTGTCAATATTGTGCATATGAAAGAGCATATCCTGAAACGCCTAGCTTACCCTGAATGTCTAGCTTGCATTTTAAGTTGCCATTGCAGGTGTAATGTGATCCATGTACAGCTCCTCAGTGAGATCCTAGATAGAGTAGACATGCTAGACATGCTTTCCTGCAGCTGGTCAGATGTTGAGGGATCAGATATAGTGCTGTTAGGCTTTGCACACTATATACTGCCATGGAAGATTGTAGGATGTTTAAGTAGCTAAAAAAGACAAAGAATAGAAATAAGGGTGTGGCACTCTTTAACTTTGTCGTTGTAAGAAGGAATGTGTGTATTAAATTAATTTTCATGGATTGACTTTTTATTTTTATACATATTTTTGGAAATTGTTGAGGATACAGTTTACTTTTTCAATTAATGCAATTTTTAATTTATTTATTTAGGCTAAAATAGTTACAGTAGTCTTTCTCTTTTTTTCTCTATTAATTTAAAGCAATAGTTCACTTGAAAATTCTGTCATCATTTACTCACCTTCAAGTTGTTTCAAACCTGTATGAATTTCTTTCTTCTGCTTAACACAAAGGAACATATTTTGAAAAATGTCAGTAACCAGACAGTTGATGAACCCTATTTTACTTCCTTAGTCAGGAAAAAAAAATCCTCTTTCAGTATTTTCATTTTAAGTGAACTATTTGTTTAATGTTCTGTGAAACACTGAGTCGCTTAGCACATTAAATTATCTAAATGTTCTCATCTTTGTACAGTGAATAGTTTACATACTTCCCCATACACTGTGTCGTGTTGTGTCGTGTTCTAATGTTTGTATGGTTATTATAACAAAGAAAATACTCTCTTTAGCATATTGAATGTTTGAAGGAGTTCTCTATCATGTTTCATCAAGTGCATTCTCTCTTCAAAATGACACTAACATTTTTCCATTCTCTCTCTTTCTTCCTCTTTCTTTGCTGTTCACCATTCTGCCCATCCTTCGATTCTGAATCTTCTCTATTGTTATACTTTCATAATTCTTCACCCCATGTTCCTATAATGCTCCTGTTGAAGTGTCCTCACCTCCCCTGTCCCTTTCCTTGACCTCACCTTATTACCTGCACTCTGCTCCCCTGTCACAAGCCTCCCAATGTTACCACACCGACACTAACCGCAATCATGCCGTGGCACTCTGTGAGGGTTCCAAAAACACATCAAACCCATTATGCATAAATTCCAGCGAAAACGACTATACTGACTCCCTGTATTGTGCTGGGCCAGAAAACAATGCGTTTTTGTCCTTTAAACAAGACAATGATCTCAGTGGTAACATGAATTCTCTGTACCACCGCTGTAATCATGCTGACAGCTTTCTAGATTCGTTATACGTCTGTGGGCATGATCCCTACAGCACAAAAAACAACTTCTGTCCTGAGTATAACAACGAAGTAGATTAAATTCATAAATGATGATTCACTCTACAGTGATGCCAGATACACAAGAAATACCCTGAAGCTGTTCACTGACCCAGAACCACCAACTAACATGAACACACTCACTGAGGGTGACATAACACCATACAAAAACATTGACATGCAGACTTACATTACTATGCGAAACCTCAAAAATCAGAGCTATGTGAACAAAAACAGTTCTAAAGATGCCTCGCTGTTTGATTTGAACTTAGACAACATTGATAACTCAAAACCACCAATCAACCCATTTTATGACAGCAATGAAAACACACTAATGAACAAACAGGAGCTAGTATCTTTCCCTGCCTACTACCTTTACCACCCAAAAACTGCCCCTTGCATAAAGGCGCCCCACCACGGCTGTCCCCGTAGGAGCGATGCTCACCTCCCACAGGTGCGGGCCTCCAGTTCCAGGCACAGATGTTGCCCGTCTCTGCTCACCCCTGTTTCCTCGTAGTCACACCCTTCCTGCCCTTGCTGCACCCCTTTACTACCCTTATCTGTACACCCCCCTGTTCAAGTCCCTCTGCGGGAGCCATCGGTTCCCATACTTCACTCTCAGAGTCCACCACCGCTCACTTCGAGTAAGAAATCAGTCCATTCCCATTTCTCTCACTTTCTTCCACTTCTATCCCACTTTCTTTGATTGTAAAGCACTATGTCTGTTTGTCTGTGTGTCTCATTCATTATCCTGTGGATATTTCACTGTCAGTGTCTATGACAGTGAGAAATATGTGGCTGTCCGTTGCATGATGACATCACAACCTCTTTCTGAAAGTGATCATATATGGCTTATTTCATGTTATTTTTTTACTGTTCAACTGTTAGTGTTCCTTTTTGTTGTTATAAATTCTGTTAACTAAAACTACACTACAGTATGTAACTTTTGACCCTCCAGTGGGTGAATCATACAACAATGTACTTTAGGAACATTGTTTTGGTAATTGCATGAGTGGTACTTTGCATGGATAAATCTGATGACTTGAGGCCATCAGACTGAAACGGTGTAAACTATAACTATACTAACTCAGCTAGTATAGGCTAAAAGACAAATAGACCAAAGTAGTAACAGGTTTAGAGATTAAAAACTGTTTATGCACCTTCCATTACATAGTAGTATCCTGACCTTTTCTCCTTTATTTATTGATCTGTTGAAACATGCACAGAATTAATCCTGGGTGTATTTTTCCTAAAAAATCCATCCCGACACTAAAATATAAATTATAGGCCAAGGCAAAAACATTGTTTGGAAGATGGATTTACCGATGTACTCGCCCATTATTTAAATTGTGTTAATTTAAAACAAAAAAGTTACATAAGGTAGCTGTAATAATTGTTTTATTTACTTCTTGCTTTTATGTAACCTTTGCGTTTTGTGTTTATAGTGTATTTGTATGTATATATATATATATATATACACTGCCAAATGTGTTACGAAAAGTTTAGGGTTGGTAAGATTTTTTATGTTTTTAAAAGAAGTCTCTTCTGCTCACCAAGGCTGCAATTTTTTGATAAAAAATACACAAAAAACACAATAATATTGTGAAATATTATGACAATTTAAAATGACTTTTTTATGTTAATATATATTAAAATGTAATTTATTCCTCTGAAAAAAAGCTGAATTTTCAGCATCATTACTCCAGTCTTCAGTGTCACATGATCCTTCACAAATCACTCTAATATGATGATTTTATGCTCCAAAAACATGTATGATTATTATCCATGTTGAAAACAGTTTTTTACAGGATTCTTTGATGAATAGAAAGTTCAAAGAACAGCTTTTATTTAATTAGAATCTTTTCTAACATTATAAATGTCTTTACTGTAACTTTTGATCAATGTAACTCATCCTTGATGAATAGAAGTATTGATTTCTTATTTATTTCCCCCAAAAATAAAATACAAATTCTTACTGACCCCAAACTTTTTAAAGGGTAGTGTTTAATGTAACAAAAGCTTTACATTTCAGATAAAAGCTGTTCTTTTGAACTTTCTATTCATCAAAGAATCCTGAAATAAAAATGTCAAAAACGGTTTTCAACATGGATAATAATCATACATGTTTTTGGAGCATACAATCATCATATTAGAGTGATTTGTGAAGGATCATGTGACAATGAAGACTGGAGTAATGATGCTGAAAATTCAGCTTTTTTCAGAGGAATAAATTACATTTTAATATATATTAACATAAAAAGTCATTTTAAATTGTCAGAATATTTCACAATATTACTGTGTTTTTTGTGTATTTTATCAAAGAATTGCAGCCTTGGTGAGCAGAAGAGACTTCTTTTAAAAACATAAAAAATCTTACCAATCTAAACTTTTGACCAGTAGTGTATATATGTATGTGTGCATTTTTTTACATTTATAATTTTGTTTATTTTTAAGGGATTGGTGTTTCTTTTTTTATGCCGCTCAGCATGTTTTGTTTTTCACTTTACCTTATGGTTAATACATGTGGCAAACCCAAATATGTCTTGAATGAATAAATATATTTCTTTAATTTATTCATGAATATTTGTATTAGATCTATACACATTCCTGGCGAACTGCTGTCATGTACTGCACTGGATGAATCAGGATCAACTGTAATACATTATCTTCTGTTAATCGAGATTTCTAATTCCACCCTGCTGTCTTTCCCTCCTAATAGCGGTCCGCAGCTTCTCATTTGCCGGCTCTGAGCAGAAGAAAGCGGCCTGGATGGGAGATGATGTGAGGACCTCAATGAGTGCCGAAGGGCTGTCTTCTGCATGCCTGCAAGAAAAGAAAAGTAATATTCGTTATGGTATACCTCATGATTATAAAAAGTGCTGGTCCGTATTTGTCTTTATTTTTCTTTCCTTTTGTAAAGAAAATAATAGCTTTATATGTTTTTGTCACACAGCTCTTGTCAATTCAGTCAGTGTGGCAGTGGAGGCCATTTTGGCTCAATTCAGTTCATCCAGGACTGTTGTACAGAAGGTCAGTTTTGTGCTAACTTTCGTTTTCAAACTTGGCATTATTAACCCACTTAGCTTAATAGAAAAATTCCCACAGAAGAAACGATTTGAACTTAAATTCAGTAAATCCCTACTTGTTTTTTCCCTTCTCTCCATGCCACTTCCATGCACTTGGCTTATCTCTTTCTTTTTCTTTCTCCAGTTTTACTCAGTAAATAAGGTACATCAAAGTCCATAAACATCTGAGCTTTGCAAATGACCTATTTGCACACTAACCTCATGCACCTTTTCACCTCTTTTTTCTATTTCTTGCTCCCTCTCTCTACTCTACCCTTTTTTTAATTAATTTTAAATACTTTATATCCCATTTCTCTTTTTTCCATTGCTTTGCACATTTTTATTTTTTTCTCTTTCTGTCTGTCTACCTTTCTTTTATCTGTCTATCCTCCATTGCCCCTTTTCTTGACCTCTTTTGACAGACTCTTTCTGGAGACAGCAGTGTAAATCCCTCTCTGGGTCGTCTGGTACTGCAGTGCCTTTGTCCAGCCCTGCGCAGCCTTCTCTGTGATGGACTCAAGCCCCACCAGAGTGAGCCTCATTGCAGGCAGAAGGCCAAATTCACCCTGGGGATTGGTTCAGGCCTCCACCAAACCAGGTATAAGACATTAAAATATCTATATTTGTATATTCTACCTCTCTTTCTCTCTCCTTCATCCTCAAAATTGTTTCATTCTCTTCTTTTCTGGCACTCTGAATCCCTGCAGTATTGACTCATGCATCTCTGTCATACTTCCAATCTTTAAATATTCCTCAGTTTTCTCCCTCAATTTTTTTGTTTTGTTTTTGCTACTATTATTTTTTGCACCTTTAACATGATTTAAAATGAACCGTACAGCATTGTACACAATCATTCTCTTTGCCCTTCCTAGCATTTTAAAATAATTAATGATTTGCTTAAATGTAACTTCAACGTGCTGTATGCGATATTTATGACTGTACTAAAGTATAACTACTATGTTTGCAGTTTTTTAGGAAACATGCTAAGTTCACAGTCTTGTTTCCCAGAAAGAAAGAAAAAACAATTCTTTAGCCAGTTATTCTGCTTCAAAATGAGCGTTATATGTCGGAATGTATGTTTTTGTTTTGGTTCGTGTAATCCCGCCCACTGCCAATTTACCCCAAAGTATTTCGACACCCCGGGTTGCCAGTTGGCGGAAGACACTGCGTATTGCAGCCATGGAAGCGAGCAAATGAAATAGAGAGCCTAAGTCCCGCCCCTCCACTTTCCGGCTCATGGGACCTTATTTACAGAAAAAATATGTGTGGTAGTCAATGGCAACTTATCTTTTTATTCCTTCTGAACTGTGCCCTGAATTATACATATGATGTTTGTCAATTTAAAAGATAATTCTGAAAGTCAAAAATGTCACAGTTTGTCATGAAACAGAAGAGTAACATTTAGTTTTATGTGAAAATTGCTCAATAAACTACATCTCCCGGAAAGCGAAACAACGAGCAAGATCCATCCCTCGTGTGTGTGCAGTCTGGCACAAAACAATCAGGCATGACGGCGTAACATTACGATTATAACGTAAGTCTATAGAAACAATGACATACATTAGCCTCAGTAAAGTTAGCTTAATTCATGAGAGAAAAATGGGGTTTGTAGTCTTTGTAATTACGTATTTTCACAGTCTTATACCTTGATCGTTTTACATCAAACTGTGACTTTCTTTACTTTAAAATGTATCTTTTAAATTGACAAACATCATATGTGTAATTCAGGGCACAATTCAGACGAGATCAAAATATTTGTTGTCTCTCGCCATTGACTACCATACAATATTTTTCCGAAATAAGGTCCCATGGTGGTCGACCGGACGGGAGGGACTTAGGCTCTCTATTGGTCAGAGAATACAGATTCTACCTGACCTAAAAACCTTTGCCATCCATCTAAAAAGCTCTATGAATAGAGGCGTATTCAAATGCAGATAAATTACCTTGTTGCCTTCCATTGTAAATTGCACTCGTTCCTGTTGCGTGTGAATTTAAACTGCAGTACTCATTTCAATATGACATACTGCACCTTTGAATGTTTCTTTAAAAAAAAAATTTCTCTCATTTATGGTGCTTCTTTAGGCCCAAGCACCCAGGCTTTGCACAACCTCCAGACTAAAGTAGCGGGGCTTCCCCAGCTTAAGCAGAACAGACATCGGTTCAACGCCTTCCTGTTTGGCCTTCTCAAGTAAGGCAGAACTTTCCTCCATCCATCTAAGATGATTTCATTGGCAAAATGACCAATGTCACCTTCTTCTTTTCTCCACTGTTTTATTCTTATTCTTTTCTAATCTGTCATGTAGTGTCAAGCTTCTGGATTACTGGCTTTCGCATCTACTGTCCTGTAGTGGTAAGCATTCATACTCTTGTTCTCTAGTGGTCCGTGCTGGAAAATCCATCTTGCTAGTTTTTGGAATCAGCTCTGGGGTTTTGATGGCAATGATGGATTGTAAAAATACAAACATTACATTTTTATTTTCTTAAAATCATTTCACATTAATAATAATAATGACAACTTTTTTACTGTCTTGCAGATGTGTTGGAAACATATTCTCGCCCCACTTCCTTCATGCGTCTGTCACTCACTTCTTGCCAGCCTCTTTTTGAGGAGCTTATCCTCTTACTGCAGCCTCTCTCTCTTCTGACCTTTAACCTCGACCTGCTGTTTCAGCATCACCACCTTGACCCCTCCTCCCCAACTCTTACCCCAGCCAGTCACACTTCTGACATATATAGCCCGCCAAATGAAGACTTCAGCTTCCGCTTGTCGCCCAAGGGGATTTTCCAAGGAAATGGCCATAATCTTGGAAGCATGTTAGAGCAAGACCTTGGCATTTTGGGTTTCAGACACCAACCCTAATTCAGGTCTCACAAGTCAGGTGCTTGATGTGTCAGCCTATCGCAATCCAATTTCGCTGTCATCAAGCAGCACCAAGGAGGAAGCCAATCCGCCATTATCATGGTTTAACGGGAATGAGACCTCCGCACCTCTTAATGTCGGAAGCCTTTCCCAGCAGGCTGGCCAGGCTCTTCAGCAAGGCTGGGGGACAGTAATGCGTTTGGGGGAGCGTTTAGGGCAGAACTTTGGTTTGGCCACTAACACAGAGGATGTTAAAGGTCCTAACTCAGCAGATGACTTCAAGACAGGCTTCTCCCTGAATCCAAAAAGTCCAGTTGAAAACAGGCAGCAACCAAGAGAGGATCTTTCCTTGTGGGATGAGTGGAGCAGCGGTTCCCTGGGGTATGGGACGGCTCTTTGGAGCTTCTAAGAGCCCCAACAACCCACCAACAAGCAGGTTTGATGATGTTTTTTTTAAATGTCACTCAGTTTGTTTCAGATGTGTCAGGTTTATTCATGCAACGTATCTTTGTATTCTGTTTATAGACGTCCATCTCAGTGGCTCTCCCCTGGCGTATCCGTCTTTTCGCATTGTGAATCTTGGCCAGGTTTCTCCGCCTGAGAAGAAAGAGCTCCAGAGAAACAAAGATAAGGAAGAAGATGAAAATGAAAAGATAGACGAAAACCAGAGATCAGCCAAAGCCCCTGAGGTAAAGGTTTCATTCGATTATTCACATTCTTTTTTAAGTGATTTACATTTATGCATTTTATGAGAATAATGTTCAAACCTTTTTAGGGCCTTTTTTATTTATCTTAATAATACAAATAGTAAGGTGTGTGCACTTATTTAAGGTGAAAGGAAAATGTTTTATTCCTTTACACTTCATTTGTAGAGTCATAAAGTTTGATTTGTCATGGACAAATGTTAAAGCTCATTGACCCATAAAACACAATTTTGCTTTGAACATTTTTACTCAGTGTTGTTTTAATATTATTCATGTACTATTGTAGTTATATATATATATATATATACATAGTATATATATATACATATATATATATATATATATATATATATATATATATATATATATATATATATATATATACATAATATATATATATATATATATATATATATATATATATATAATATATATATATATATATATATATATATATATATACTACATATATATATATATATATATATATACATATATAACTATATAACTTATTATATATATATATATATATATATATATATATATATATATATATATATATATATATATATATGAATAAGCTTTTATTTTTAGTAGGGCTATCAAACGATTAATCACATCCAAAATAAAAGTTTTTGTTTATGTGGGTACACTGTGTATAATTATTTTGTATGTATATAAATACACACACATGTATGTATATTTAAGAAAAAAATATTATTTATATATAAAATATTTATATATAATATAAATTATATATAAATCAATATACAGTATATACATGGAAATATTTCTTAAATATATACAAGCATGTGTGTGTATTTATATATATATATATATATATATATATATATATATATATATATATATATAATTAGACACAGTGCACCCACATATATCATGTAAACAAAAACTTTTATTTTGGATGTGATTAATCACGATTAATCATTTGACAGCCCTAATTTTTTGATTTTTAGATTTAATTTTAATTGAATAGTGAATATAGTTACGTTTTTTGTTATGTACTTTGTCATTTTTATTCATTTTTTATATTTCTAAATAGTTTTCATTTATTATTTCAGTTATATTTTTTTATGGTTTTAGTTTCAAGTCATTTTAGTAAATTTATTTTCTCTCATCTGATATCCACATTATTTCAGTTTCGGTTTAAATAAGAAATCTGTTTTTAATCGTTTTAATAATTATTATTATAAGTAATAATATGTTTAATTTATATAGCACCTTTCCCAAGCTCAAAGATGCTTCACAATAAAGAGCAATAACATGACAATCATGCAGTCAATAATATGCACAGTCATATGGACAGTGGACATTCGCGCAGTCCAGAACAAGAGCCAATGCGGTTGCGTTTAGCAGTTATATCAAATTGTGCAAAACATTCAATTCCATAATGATGAACACAGCATAGTGTAGACAGCATAGACAGATGTTAGCATACAAACACAGTGAGCCGTACATGAAAGCAAATACGCACTATGACTGATAATATTGCAAGAACAAACAGGTTTTAAGCTGAGATTTGAATTTATAGATAGAGGTTTTGTTGTTCTCATTTGATTTATTTAACGACAGCAACGCAGCTAATACTGTCCATGTTCTGAGTCTTGTGTTCTGGTTGATCAGGGGGGTCAGAACTCTGTGTGACCACACAGGCACTGGAGCTGAGCTGAGCTTCAGGAAGGGGGAGGAGCTTGTTCTGTTGGGAGGGGTGGACCACGACTGGATTCGATGTCGTCAAGGTCACAAAGAGGGCCTTGTTCCCATTGGTTATGCTTCGCTTATCATGTGACTTATCTTTAATTCTGCCCGTATGTTTGTGTGGGAAAATTATCAGGGGAAAGCATTCAAGGAAAAAGAGACCATATAATAGACGTAGTTATTAGTAGCCGCGTTACGTGTTTATCCGTTTATCTCTGACCCTCTTGCCTGGTTTGTGATGTCTGGAATATTTTCTGTGATATATAGGAAAGAAAACATTATAAATTACTGTATAAATTATCAACATATATATATATATATAGATAGATTTTACAAAGATAGATAGACAGATAAACTGGAAATAGAAATGGGTAATGAATAAGTATCAAGTTTAACAAAAAATAAAACCATCATTTTGTATTTATTATTAGGTGTTCTGCCATAACAAATGGCTTGCCCACAAGCTTACTTAATTAAACAGCTACAGCGCATAGTCATCAAAAAATGGATATCGCAAAACAGCACTTCATCATAATTTTAAGTCCAATAAACAACCAATATGCATATGTGTTTTTTTTAATCCAATGCCTTTCTTGTCACATCATCAGCCCAGCAATGTTTTATAAAGATGCACACAACTTCATTATTGCAAAGGAATAAGTTTTGGTTATTTGGGGGCTGCGTTACGTGCATAAATCAAAGATTTACTGAAGTTAACTCTAATTTATTATACAATTAATGTTTTTATTTGATTAAAAAGCTAAGGATTTACTGACTATTCAGTCTATAAACGAATTACTTGACAATAAATTCCTCAAAATCGTAATAATTTGTTCTCCTAATTTGCACACAAACAATTAATGGAGGAACTTTGTGTTGTCTGAAGATCTCACTTACCAGAAAAAAGGAAAAACGTTTTTAAACATTTTTGACCAACATTATTATTGTCTATTATTGTAACTCTCAATGGTAACAGTCAAATATATTAGTGTGGTAGTGTGTAGATGATTCTTTTATATTTCTTACAGTGTGATGGCTTATGTGGTAAGATCTGTATCACCATGAGCTTGATAGTGACTATGCATACTCTGTACTGTACTGTTTATGAGGCTTGTTGCTGGGGAAACCCATATATGATTGATGGCATTGATGATTTTCTTTTGAATGGATATTCTGCATCAGTATAATGCGTTGAATCAGGGGTTTACATACTAAACCTGCATGAATGTGTATGAATGTGTGTGTAGCAAATGTAAGGTAATAATCATCTATACAACTTATTTGTGAGCACGGACACATTCACTCATGATAAAAATGCTTCATGCTAAAGGTATAGCCGTTTAGTGGCTGTAGTGGGATAGGTGATTTAAATTAGAGCTTGCTAATTGTTGTTCATTAAATGGGTCTCTGTGTTTCCCACAATTGAATGCTCATGTGTAGTATACATTTGTCACACCTCTGCCTTGGCATTGCTTTCAGCTGAGCTGTTAATCAAAAAACATATTCGATACAATCGAAAGATGAATCTTGTCCCGGTAACGTGCCAGTCCGCATGGAACACAGCTTTGTCCATTACACCACACGATGACTTACCTTTAGGACGATTACATCCAATTGCAGAAAAGCAGCCAGCTATACAGTATCAACTGAGTATCACTGAAAGAACTGAGCATTCACATTACTGTAAGTGTAGCGTATGAAAGCTTACAATTGAAACTTAATGTCTGGGATTTATGTATCTACTTATTTTGTCAGGGACAATTGGTACTGTTTTTAGGATATAGTTTAGGCGGTATTTCTGAAGGAAAAATAAATCTGAGACAGAATACAGTTAGCTTTGTAATTGGCTTGAAATTTAATGTCTCTTTTAAAAATTAAGAAAAAAAGAATAAAATGTTATGGTTTGAGAGTTAAGCAGGGGTTCGGTAGAAAATCATATTAAGTATCATAGTCTTACCTCACAGGGCAAACTGCAATGATGCATGACTTAATCATTTATTATTATTATTATTATCATTATTATATTATTTTTCATGTACTGTAGCTGTTATTTTCATTATAACTGTATTTTATAATTGTGAGATTTGAATTAAATTAGTATGTTTTGGAGAAAGAAATGGCTATGTTGAATTATAAATATAGTGTACTGATTGTTTGTTGTTAATTATACCAATTTATCTGCTATTCATCTGTTTCTCTTGTCTATCTATCTCTCTTTCTATCACTTGTGTGTATACTTTTGTGTGGTGATGAGTTGCGTAGCTCTGTGTGGTATTGCCCATCGCTGGTAGCACACTTAAAGCATAATATGTTCTGTACCAACTCTTGAGTTCTGTAATTCCCTGTGAATCAGCTCTATGCATGTTGGTGTTTGTAAATATACCCAATAAAAGATTAAAAGAAACAAGTGTGTGTGCGTGGTGCTGAAGAGTATAAGTGTTGTGGCCAGAAATGTACAGTGTTTGGTATGGTTGCAACCCGATCTCACAGGAATTCGTACGAATTTTACGAGGTGGCTAATTCGTAACAATTCATATGACCTCACTCGTATGAAATAGTACGATTTTGCTAAATCGTACATATTTTACGAATTGGCCAATTCGTATGAATTCGTACGAATGACCTACCCCTAAACCTAACCATCACGTGGGTTTAGACAAATCGAATCGAAATTCGTACAAGTGAGGTCGGTACGAATTAGCCACTTTTTAATCACTCGTACGAATTGGTCGTGAGATAGGGTGGGTTTATACACGTCAGCTGCAATACAGGGGGTATAACTGAAAGAGTTGAGTAAAGTTGGCAATAAATTCACAGATTCGAACTTACCGGGTCAATAACTCCTCAGCTAAACGTTATTAAAGCACAAAGGTCACCTCTTTTTAATCGTAGCAACGTAGAAAAGCAGCTACAACCTAATTTTCCGCGAAACGAGCTTTCCCTCGCAGTGGATAAAATACATTGATCTCTATGCGCAGGCGGCCGAGAGACAGATCCGAAGGGACCGTCTGCAAAGTGCAAAACCCGAAAAGCGTTACTGCGAAAACAGTCAATGACTTCACTGTGACACACTACAGTGTCACCAAATTCAGTTTACACATCACTGCTGTCCTATTGTTTATACTACAACTCTTAATTTGGGAAAAAATATTTTTGCATAATTTTTATGATTTATATTTATGAAAAATATTCAATAACTTCACTATAATATACTGCATTGTTGCCAAATTCAGTTTTCACATCACTGGTACCCTGTTGTTAATACTACAATACTTATTTTTGAAAAAAATATTTTTAATTGTATATACAATTGAAAATGTATAATTTGTATGATGTTTATGAAAAATATTCAATAAGTTCACTGTAATTAACTGTATTGTTGCCAAATTCAGTTCACACACCACTGATGTCCTGAAGGTTATACTACAACACTATTTATGACACACTGAGATATTGAGCCATTATAAATATCTCAATATCTCAGCTCTGGAAGGGTCTAGAGCCTCCATTTTTTGCACTCAGGTCTAAGTCCCATGGCCCTCTATCAGAATCCAGAGTTTCAAGAAGATCTGGAGAAACTTTTTTTTGCACCAAAAAAAAAACAAAAAAAAACAAAAAAAACATAAGGGGTACCACTGTCGTTTTTTTTGTGCAAAAAAAAGTTTCTCCAATCTTCTTAAAACTCTGGATTCTGATTGAGGGCCATGGGACTAAGACCTGAGTGCAAATGAAGGCTCTAGACCCTTCCAGAGCTGAGATATTGAGATATTTATGGGATATTTATGACATACTGAAATATTGAGCCATTATACATATTCTCAATATCTCAGCTCTGGAAGGGTCTAGAGCCTCCATTTTTGCACTCAGGTCTAAGTTCCATGGCCCTCTATCGAGAATCCAGAGTTTCAAGAAGACTGGAGAAATTTTTTTTTCCACCAAAACAAAAACAAAAAACATAAGGGGTACCACTGTCGTTTTTTTTGTGCAAAAAAAAGTTTCTCCAATCTTTTTGAAACTCTGGATTCTGATTGAGGGCCATGGGACTAAGACCTGATTGCAAAAATGGAGGCTCTAGACCCTTCCAGAGCTGAGATATTGAGATATTTATGAGATATTTATGACATACTGAAATATTGAGCCATTATACATATCTCAATATCTCAAGCTCTGGAAGGGTCTAGAGCCTCCATTTGTGCACTCAGGTCTAAGTCCCATGGCCCTCTATCAGAATCCAGAAGTTTCAAGAAGATTGGAGAAACTTTTTTTTGCATCAAAAAAAAAAAAAAAAAAAACATAAGGGGTACCACTGTCGTTTTTTTGTGCAAAAAAAGTTTCTCCAATCTTCTTGAAACTCTGGATTCTGATAGAGGGCCATGGGACTTAGATATGAGTGCAAAATGGAGGCTCTAGACCCTTCCAGAGCTGAGATATTTAGATATTTATAATGGCATACAGAGCTGAGATATTGAGATATTTACAATGGCATAAATGCTACGTGAAATCTCAATATCTCAGCTCTGGAAGGGTCTAGAGCCTCCATTTTTGCACTCAGATCTAAGTCCCATGGCCCTCTATCAGAATCCAGAGTTTCAAGAAAATCAAAATTTTGACCCAAAAAAAACGACAGTGGTACCCCTTACGTTTTTTTTTTCGGGTCAAAATTTTGATTTTCTTGAAACTCTGATTCTGATAGAGGGCCATGTGACTTAATCTGAGTGCAAAAATGGAGGCTCTAGACCCTTCCAGAGCTGAGATATTGAGATTTCACGTAGCATTTATGCCATTGTAAATATCTCAATATCTCAGCTCTGTATGCCATTATAAATATCTAAATATCTCAGCTCTGGAAGGGTCTAGAGCCTCCATTTTTGCACTCAGATCTAAGTCCCATGGCCCTCTATCAGAATCCCAGAGTTTCAAGAAAATCAAAATTTTGACCCGGAAAAAAAAACGTAAGGGGTACCACTGTCGTTTTTTTTTTGGGTCAAAATTTTGATTTTCTTGAGCAATATGTACTGAATGAAGAGATTGACA
>JAQIUQ010005620.1:35000-107571 GCA_030378365.1 Hybognathus amarus | reverse complement strand
TAAATCACTTAAAGCCTTCCTTCCACTGGCAGTAAAATAGTCCCTGACTGTGAACAGCAGCAGAAGTTACACACATTATTTCTCCTATATGGTGGCTAGTCATAGTCAGTAGGCACGTTTCCATTACAGATTAGCGCAAAACTTTTGCGTTTTTTTCTAAATGTTGATAAAAAACGATCGCGAAATGACAGCGTTTCCATTAACCGATTTAATGTGATATAAAACATTTTTTTCCACTCACTATACGTCATTCCAACAATCATGTTGACGGATGTTGGTAGGTTTACATATATTACAAATTGTCGTGTTTCCATTGGGCGTACTTTCCATTTGGAATTTTAATTTGCGCAATTTAAGGGTTATGGAAACACGGCTCGCTAGAAGAGAACATTTTTACGTTGAAAGGACAGAAGTTGCAACAAGACTCAACTGACAAATGAGTTCAGTGTTTCTGAACTCCTGAAACGCCTACATTGTAGTTTTGAGTTTCTCCGGGAACGAACACGCCACAATATTCCTCATTATAATAATTCATGCACGGAATAAAGGGGTGGGGCCTGGTTGAGTTAGGTTTCATTTTTGTTTCAAATCGCTGAAATTAATTTCCCTGATATCAGTGAGTGGCACATGAGGGTGTGTGAGCCGCGCCGGAGGCACAGATGATGGCGGAGAGGTCCAGGGACTTCATGGAGAATAACACACACACACACACTCTCTCTCTCACACACTATCTCTCACACACACACACACACACTCTCTCACTCTCACTCTCTCTCTCTCTCTCTCTCTCTCTCTCTCATACACACACACACACACACAGAATCAGTTATGAGTCAGACAGTGAACACATTTTCTGTTCATCTTGCTGTAATGAAATAGTAAGGATTTGCTTCTGGAAGAAACACACACAAGGACTCGATGCTTTTACAGAAATCAGACTTGTTGCTCTGAATGTACGAAGCGTCTCTGCATCAGAGCCATATGTGTGTGGCTAATGAATGTGTGTGTTCTCTACACACACTCAAGGCTGAATGTGCTTCAATCTCACAGAGGCGCAAATCTGCAGCGATGGGCTGGAAAATGCAGTTACATAAACAAGAGCATCTGGTGCTCCACAACACACAAACACGCACACACACAAACACACACACACAGTCTCTTTTCACACACACACACACACAGCTTTAGCACTTCTGATCAGCACAATAGTAAAACTGTAAATACATCTGCCTCTCTTCCAGCAGAATCATCGGAGAAAAAGATTGAAATTCAATAAAGATTATTGTAGTTACTTCCTTTAGGTAAGAAAAATTATTTCAGTATATAATATAATGCAGTCTGATTAGACCCAGAAACCTTTATAATATAATAACATGATATAATATAATACGTTATGTTACTAAATGTAATATAAAACAATGCAGTCTGACTTACAAACTTTAATATAATATATAATAAATATAATATTTATTCATCAATCTAAACTTTACTTAAAATCCACAATTCTTCTTGAAAAATAAAACATGAATCGAATGTGATTGGACAAACAGAGTGTGATGTTGCTGTTCATCACATGAGCTCGTTTAGGGTGTAAATCAGTGTGTGTGGCTGTTTACTGTCACCGGGACGAATTTCACGCGCGATATTCGCTGACGTTTAACGCCTAGTGACTAAAGCAAAAGGTGCCAATGTGAGTGTGCACACCGACGATGAGATATAGCCACCGTCTGCACTGCTGGAAGACGAGGAAGATGCAAGGCAAGATATCATTACATTAAGCGCCATCTACTGTCAGGGGATGAATTTGCATGTTCGTCAGCGAAAATCGCGTGGGCAACGTGTTCATAAAACGCTGGCGAATAACGCGCGCTGATATTTGTCACGGTGTTTACAGGCCTTTACTTCACATCTGAGGCGTTTAAAGACTCCATTTGTCCATCGTTTGTTTCTAAAGAAACACGACAATGTATAAAAGGCCTCATTACCCCCGTATAGCCCCGTAGAAGCAGTTTATGTAAAAATAGGCTAACGATTGCTGTTATAACACACGAGCTCTCTGTCACACAGAGATTACCGTACAGACAGGAGGAGTCAGTCAGGGGATGTGGAGGCATAGAGTCGAGGGAGAAGCCCATAGAGAGTCATGAGATGCTCCTGCTGCTCATGGACAGCTCTACTCTCACTCTCCTGCTCTGAGAGATTCGGAAGGGAATGATTCAGATTCCTCTCGGCACTAGAAGACGTACATCTGTCAGACTGGGTCACGTCACATCTCCGTCGTCCAGTCGCTCCGCCATCAGGGAGAGATGTTTCTAATGGACTTCACTTTTCTCTGCTGAAGTCTATGCGGTCGCTGTGTCCATTTATCAGCCATTTACCGACAGTCGGGTCTGTTCGAGGTCAGAGTTCACTTGAAAGCGCACCGAGACGACCTCTTGCTAGGACCTCTTTTCACGTTTGGCGTGTACCCGAGCTGTCGACCACTGCTCTTCACACCGGCCCCAACGAACCGCACCGAGGGGGAAACCGAACTCTGGTGCGACTCTAACCGAACTGAAATGCGGCTGGTGTGAAACACAGATCGCGCTGTGAGCTCTGTATGCTAAAGACAAACACCATACATCTATACCAGCACATGACCAGCTGTAACTCAGGGTTATTTCACTCCTGCCTCATTTAGCAAAAAGTCTTTATATATATATATAAAACCCAGCAACAACAACATTACAACACTCTCAGCATCCATGTATCAATGCACTTACAACCTCTTAAATCTCCTTAGCAACCCCATAGCAACCTTTCCTCCCGCTCCACTTGTGCAACATACAGCAGCAGGTTTAATTCCTCATTACAAGCCTTTTGAGCTGTAATCATAAAAGTGCATCTTCTATTCAGAGACAGGCAGCACAGATGTGTTTCTGCTCAACTCCACTCTAAAGCCATTATTTAGCATTATTTACTGGTGTATTTCATAATTGGCTGCGGTTTGTGTGGCGTATGCGAGTGCAAGTTCAGCCCAACAGATATTTTCATTTACTCAAACACCTCAGGGCCCTTCGGTCTGCATATAATCATGGTTATTTATTTCTCTCCTGATGTAGATCTGTAGCCGTGAGTCATGTGATGTGTGTGAACCCAGTAAACGTTCAGTGATCTGCAGAGATTTACACCCTGTGGATCAAGTACTGACAGCACAAACACTGCCTACTTCATGCTAGTGGTGCTGGCAAAGACAAAAACCCTAGCAACCCCCTACTGTAAACAAGATTCTAACAATCAACTAGGAACACCCTAGCAACCCCATACTGTAGCAACATTCTAAAAAAAACATGTTAAAAAAAAACTAGCAACTACATACTGTGAACAACATTCTAAAAAAGACACCCAGAACACCCTAGCAACCACATACTGTAAACAACATTCTAAAAAAAACACGTAAAAAACCTAGCAACCACATACTGTAGCAACATTCTAAAACAAACACTCAGAACACCGTAGAAACTACATTCTGAACTAGCAACATTCTAAAAAATTCCAGAACACCCTAGCAACCACATACTGTAGCAACATTCTAAAAAAATCCCAAGAACACCCTAGCAACCACATACTGTAACAACATTCTAAAACACACTGAGAACACCCTAGCAACCACATACTGTAACAACATTCTAAAACAAACTCAGAACACCCTAGCAACCACATACTGTAGCAACATTCTAAAAAAATCCCAGAACACCCTAGCAACCACATACTGTAACAACATTCTAAAACACACTGAGAACACCCTAGCAACCACATACTGTAACAACATTCTAAAACACACTCAGAACACCCTAGCAACCACATACTGTAGCAACATTCTAAAAAAAATCCCAGAACACCCTAGCAACCACATACTGTAACAACATTCTAAAACACACTGAGAACACCCTAGCAACCACATACTGTAACAACATTCTAAAACACACTCAGAACACCCTAGCAACCACATACTGTAGCAACATTCTAAAAAACATCTCAGAACACCCTAGCAACCACATACTGTAACAACATTCTAAAACACACTCAGAACACTCAAGCAACCACATACAGTAGCAACATTCTAAAACACACTCAGAACACCCTAGCAACCACATACTGTAGCAACATTCTAAAACACACTCAGAACACCCTAGCAACCACATACTGTAGCAACATTCTAAAAACTCCCAGAACACCCTAGCAACCACATACTGTAACAACATTCTAAAACACACTCAGAACACTCAAGCAACCACATACAGTAGCAACATTCTAAAACACACTCAGAACACCCTAGCAACCACATACTGTAGCAACATTCTAAAAAACATCCCAGAACACCCTAGCAACCACATACTGTAACAACATTCTAAAACACACTGAGAACACCCTAGCAACCACATACTGTAACAACATTCTAAAACAAACTCAGAACACCCTAGCAACCACATACTGTAGCAACATTCTAAAAAAATCCCAGAACACCCTAGCAACCACATACTGTAACAACATTCTAAAACACACTGAGAACACCCTAGCAACCACATACTGTAACAACATTCTAAAACACACTCAGAACACCCTAGCAACCACATACTGTAGCAACATTCTAAAAAAAATCCCAGAACACCCTAGCAACCACATACTGTAACAACATTCTAAAACACACTCAGAACACTCAAGCAACCACATACTGTAGCAACATTCTAAAACACACTCAGAACACCCTAGCAACCACATACTGTAGCAACATTCTAAAACACACTCAGAACACCCTAGCAACCACATACTGTAGCAACATTCTAAAAAACATCCCAGAACACCCTAGCAACCACATACTGTAACAACATTCTAAAACACACTGAGAACACCCTAGCAACCACATACTGTAACAACATTCTAAAACACACTCAGAACACCCTAGCAACCACATACTGTAGCAACATTCTAAAAAACATCCCAGAACACCCTAGCAACCACATACTGTAACAACATTCTAAAACACACTCAGAACACTCAAGCAACCACATACAGTAGCAACATTCTAAAACACACTCAGAACACCCTAAGCAACCACATACTGTAGCAACATTCTAAAACACACTCAGAACACCCTAGCAACCACATACTGTAGCAACATTCTAAAACACACTCAGAACACTCTAGCAACCACATACTGTAGCAACATTATAAAACACACTCAGAACACCCTAGCAACCACATACTGTAGCAACATTCTAAAACACACTGAGAACACCCTAGCAACCACATACTGTAACAACATTCTAAAACATCACTCAGAACACCCTAGCAACCACATACAGTAGCAACATTCTAAAAACACACTCAGAACACCCTAGCAACCACATACTGTGGCAACATTCTAAAAAATCACCAAAACACCCTAGCAACCACATACTGTAGCAACATTCTAAAAATCCCCAAAACACCCTTGCAACCACATACTGAAACAACATTCTAAACACACACTCAATACACCCAAGCAACCACATATTGTAGCAACATTCTAGAAATCCCAGAACACCCTAACAACCACATACAGAAGCAACATTCTAAAAAAATCCCAAGAACACCCTAGCAACCACATACTGTAACAACATTCTAAAACACACTCAGAACACCCAAGCAACCACATACAGAAGCAACATTCTAAAACACAGTCAGAACACCCTAGCAACCACATACTGTAAACAACATTCTAAAAAACACGTAAAAAACCTAGCAACCACATACTGTAGCAACATTCTAAAACAAACACTCAGAACACCGTAGAAACTACATTCTGAACTAGCAACATTCTAAAACACATTCCAGAACACCCTAGCAACCACATACTGTAGCAACATTCTAAAAAAATCCCAGAACACCCTAGCAACAACATACTGTAACAACATTCTAAAACACACTCAGAACACTCTAGCAACCACATACTGTAGCAACATTCTAAAAAAATCCCAAGAACACCCTAGCAACCACATACTGTAACAACATTCTAAAACACACTCAGAACACCCTAGCAACCACATACTGTAGCAACATTCTAAAAAAATCCCAAGAACACCCTAGCAACCACATACTGTAACAACATTCTAAAAGCACACTGAGAACACCCTAGCAACCACATACTATAACAACATTCTAAAACACACTCAGAACACCTTAGCAACCATATAATTACCTTATGTCATTTTTTTATTGCATGGCTGAAGAAAGCTTCCATAGTAAAATGACTCTCTGGGATGTTTGTGAAAATGATTAATGTAAGTGATGATTAATTTAGTTAGTAGCGGCACAGCACAGTTGGTTAAACCCCAACACACACAAGTGTGCAGTTCGCTTAGTATAGTCATAGTAATGAATCCTTATGCAGCATCACTGCACTGAATCTCTGGAATGATAAAAAATATTTGACAAAACTGCTGGACAAAACCCAGATTCCACAAAAAACTGCACACACACTTCCCTTTCTGTCCTTCGACATTTCATGAAAACAATAGAGATGCACTCTGAGTGTGCAATGCAGCATGAAGAACATACAAGCGCAATGCATTAACACTCAAGCAAAGCCATTCTCATCGCATTCACACTTCCTCCTCAATGGTGCACCAGAGACACTTTATCTCTCAGCGTGATTTCACACCACAAACACAATGACAGAGTATCCTCCTCTCCTACACACACCTCATCCTCATTGAACACTTCCCGGAACCGACGCGTAGCGCTGGTTCCACTTCAGATCAAATGAACCGTGCATACATTTACTGACTGCTGACTAAGGGGCGTTTACACAACAACGTTTTCAACTAAATACGCAAAACTTTTTATGTGTTTTTGGCCATTCATTTACATTTAAAGTATATGTAAATAAACGAAATAGCCAAAACGCAAATTTTTGAAGACGATGACGTCATGCTAAAGTGTATTACGTATTCAATCTATAGTGTTTCTTTCAATGCCATCTAGTGGCCTGGTAGCAGAATACAGCGTTTTTAGTCGTTTTTGCGGATCTGTGTGAATGGGGATCGTTTTGACAGTGGTGTCGTCTGCACGCGAAAACTCAAAGGCAAAAGTTCTCATTTTTAAATATATCGTTCCATATAAACACATCCCTACGCAATGTGACGTCTTTTCTTTGCAATTATTGGACGTGAGACCTCCGTGTAAGGGCTATTTCTAGTCCAGATGTGGTCGTTTGTGGACGTTGATTCAACACCAAATTTAGACTAATTTTAGATGTTTTTTTATAAAACTTCTATAACTGCAGTCTCATGTTTCTAAAGGGTAGAGGACATGTTTTCTGTACCATGTATTTACATTTATGCATTCGGCAGATGCTTTTATCCAAAGTGACCAACATCGCTTTACACATTTACATTTGCATGATTTCCTACTTTCCCTGGGAATCAAACCCATGATCTTAGCGTTGCAATTAATCATGTTGATAACAACAATGTTGAGATTTGTAAATACAAAATATTGCATATTAATCATGTCAATTTCCTGCACGTGTCATAAACATCCAAATGAGGTCCAAAAAATGACCTAGTTTAAAGGTCAAATGTTGAACGTCAATATGACATCCAAGTTGGGTCACGGACTGACGTACGAATAGATGGAACGACGGAACCCAATATAGACATGATCTGCTCGTCAATGTTGAGTAGGCACTCTTACAGTTCACATGTTTTGTTATTTTATGCGTTGGGCCGCCTCACTGCTCTCGGATCAGCCCGGCTGCTCTCGGTTATTTCCCTGAAGAGCATCGATGCCTTCAGCTGGAGTAATGCCGTCTGAAGTGGAGTTGGCTCTCCAGTTCCTCCTCGAGAAGCAGCCTTTCAGACATACAGTGTGTGTCTCTTGAAAGCCAGTTTCTCAAAACACACATTGATCTTCGGAGAAATGGATAGAGCTGATGTGACTCATAACGTGGCAGTTTAATTTTCAAGTTTTAATGGATGAGATTATGTGAGGTCTTTGATATTTATTCAGGGTGAGATTCCAAAACACTGCCTGTAAAAACGTGTTTATTTGTTCAAAAGAAAAGCATTACTCACTGTAGTGTACTTGAATGTTCAGCCCATTCCTCAGTTTTAAATACAGCTGCAAGCAGCAATTAAGCACAAAAAGGCATGATGAGGAACACGGGGAGCATCAATCCAGCCGAACAATGAGGAATTAAAGACGTTTTAGATGATTTTAGTCAAAATTGCGGAAAAATCTTAAATTTAATCTTAGCAATATGATTTTATTGCTTATCACTTTCCACACAACATGACAAAAGGACATAATGACTAAACATTTTACTAAAATCTACCATGAAAACTAGACATTTAAACTGAGGGATTTTGGAATATATTCCAAGTATTCTAAAAACTTTTTCAATTAATTGGAAATTTGGGGTAATTTATACAAAGTGTATCATATACATACAAACTTGGCCACACACACTTTGCACACACACTTTTGCCATCCATACATAATTACAAGGAAAATTATTACCACACGAGGGAAATCAATGAGGTGTCCATGAAGATGTGGAAAAATAGGCACATATACAATAACTTACAGATTTACCCAAATTATTATACGCCTGTTTTGACCGAAGCTAACGTGTGTGTGTTTCTCCATCCGCAGTACGCTCACTTCTGTGTGTTTTACGGCCCTGACGTGAACGCTCCTGTCGTGAGTCTGCAAATCTGCCGCTATAATATCAATCCGCCATGGACAGAGCGCGCCACCTATAAAGGGAATGTGATATGATGCTCTGATTGGTTTATATTACGTTATGCCCAAACCACACCTACGTAGAATGTAGCGACTTCAGACCGAACACATTTTAGCATTTGCGTCGGGACCCGGCATAACGTTTCTTGCGTTTCGTGTCGCGCGCTTCAGATCGTTAAACAGGCCCATTAGCATTCATATACTTACATTCTCTCACTTCCGCTAAAATGCATCATGGATTTTTATGACATCACCGCAGACTTCTGTCCAATCAAATGCTCTCTGAGAATCGCAAGCTCCGCCCCTGTGCTATAAACACCGCCTGGCCAAAGCAACCGTTCACACGCACTGAGGGTTGGAGATGTGTGTTTGGTCGCTCAAACGTCTCCAAGTTTTATTATGTTTTCCAACTGTACGTCGGTTACATAATGATTCACTTCCATGGTGCTGTCAAGTACGACTCTTGACTTGACTAAAGGCTAGTGGCTATTGGCTCTTTGAAAAGAGGGAGGAGCCATTCAATATTTCCTGCCTTTGATTCTGTTTCAGTGGAAATAACGTAACACATCAAACAAAGCTGCGCGTTCCTGTTCCTGTTATAGGCTAACCTGCTAAATTCCCATGGAGGGTTTCTGAGTTCTGAAAATTCACTTTAAGTTTATTCCCATTAATTTCCATGGAAGATTTCTTACATTGAAAATTCAACTCCTAGAAAAAGCAAATAGTTATAATACACAATGCATGAAAGAAATATTCCAAAATGCATAATTAGGGCATTTTAAGCAAGATCGTGCTGTAAGATGTTTTCAACTACAACTATGTTCCCTGTTACAGGCTAATGTGCAATTTTGCAAATTTCAAGTTTATTCCCATGGAAGGTTTCTGGCATTGAAAACTCAACCCAAAGTGAAAGTAAAAGAGCACTTACACTGCACGATGAGCTCGACCACGGCCTCTCTGGGTCTGACGTCTAAGCCGTTGAACTGGCTGGTCTGGCAGCGGCAGGATCCGCTCATCTCGCGCGAACACGTTTACGATCGCGACACGCCGCGGAGCTCTCCATCTGCATGCTCCCGTCGGGCATGGGCGCTCTCTTTATCCGCTCGCGACCACAGGATGATGGGCTTGGGTTTCCCTAAACAAGGCACTCCAGCTCTCACCTGCCTCACCTCCCCGCACCGCCAGCGGCGACTCTGCCCTGCGGCACCGGTTAGGTTCCGGGGAACTAAGAAAGAGAAAAACAGAGCAGGGACTGATATGGGACTCTAGAAAGGACGTAAGACGGGGTCGCTGAGGATGTCAACGTTGGCGGATGTGTGGTTTTGCATGCGTGTCATTGCTGTTGCGTGGAAATGAAACCAATATCCAAACCAATGGATTCCAACGATCAAAACCAACATCCAATGACTGGAAACCAAACCATTGAGCATTTAAAACACAAGGACCAAACGATCGAAGGAGGAAATGGAACAATGTGAGATAGTAAAGTGAACCGACTTCAACATCGTATGTGTTTTATGGTCAGATGTTGGATTTTCATACTCTGATCTCTGAACGTCTAAAACATTAATGCATTTTCAACACTACAGAGTACAATATAGTTCATCAGTAGTTCAATCATCTAAGTAATGTCCTGATAACCAGATAAACAGATGCTAACATTTATTCTCTAGGTCTATGATTATATACAGTTATTTTAGTATCAGTACTATTTTACTTTTCAATTCATTTTTACATTTTAGTTAAATGTTTAGTAATTTCGTTAAGTTTTTGACATTTTTAATACTCTATTTCTACTTGAAAAATGTCTGTATAGTGTTTTATACATCAAGATAAACTAAATGGAAATATGTGAAAAAATAAGTGCGTTTTTGTCTGTTATTTTATTCTGTAAACTTTCATAAAGAAAGTACATCATAATAACCCTGTATCCTGAGAGGTTTGTTTAAATGTTAAGATCATGAAAATATTCTATTTTATTATAATTTAATTAAGGCATTTTATTTGTTTAATGGTATATTTAGGTAGGTATTTGTATAGTAATTCAAACATTTCCTCACTGTTATTCATTCAAATCTTGAAACACAAATTAAAATATTTTTAATGAAAACCTGAGAGATTTCTGTCCCTTCCTTGAAAGTGCAAAACTTCAAAAACAAATTGCATCAAACAAGTACATTTGAGCTTCCTTTTATCATATTTGATTGTATATGCACCTAATTAAACCTCTAAAGTTTGGTCTCTCACCAATGCTGCAATTATTTGATCTAAAACAGTAAAATATATATATATATATATATATATATATATATATATATATATATATATATATATATATATATATATACACACACACATATTATTATTATGTGAATATATAGTAAAGTTTGAGTTTATTCCTGTGATCAAAGCTGAATTTATCGTCATTACTCCAGTCTTCAGTGTCACATGATCCTTCAAAAATCACTCTAATATTGAGGATTTGCTGTAATATTCAAGCACACATAAATCTAACTGACACAGAGAAACTATCCCGAAACAGAAATGTGTAAAGATTTGCAATAGAAAACCCCAAACCCAGAAGCATTAAAACACATACGAGATAAACAAACCTCAACAGAAATAATAATAACGTCACACAAACGTTTTGAACAATTCCTGAACAATATGGGCCACGTTTCACAATTTTTGTAGCACTTTATCATTTCATAATTCATGAAACAATGTGGTTGAGCTACAGGAGCGTATGCGACTGAAAGAGTGCATGCGGCGCTTTGATCTGAGATCTGTGAAATCTGGAAACAGAGATGAGAAACGAACAAACCTGCATCAAACATTCAAAATTAAAGAACCTGATTTGCTTTATATCCGTGACCCGGGAAAGACCCACCGTATCCTCAGACAGAAATATTTCACAGGCCGTGTAATAATGAGGATTTCTGTGGACAGTTGCTCAATATCAGGGTGTGTTTTACTAATAATGGATGTTATGCCAGGCCATTATCAGAAACAGAAACAAGCTCTAATGAATAGCTGTTACGGTAATGGAGAAGACGTGGTGAACCCACCGCGAGTGCATTGAGACTCCAGCTGTCCGTCTCATAAACAGGTTGCTAGACGCATCTCTGGGTGGCCAGTCAGTGCTGTTAGCAAGAGGCGCTGCTGTTATGCTAATGAAACTCAACTCTATAATGCTAGACGCCCTCGTGAGATTACAGATGACAGAGACTAGACTTTTACTGTACATACAGTACATCACTTCCATGAGCTTCTGTCTGGAGTCTCGTCCCCTTCACTGATCAGTCTGTGTGAGAACTAAAACTAACTCACTCAAACACTCACTCTCTCTCTCTCTCTCTCTCTCTCTCTCTCTCTCACTCACTCACTCACTCACTCACTCACTCACTCACTCTCTCACTCAAACACTCACTCTCTCTCTCTCTCTTTCTCTCTCTCTCTCTCTCACTCACTCACTCACTCACTCACTCACTCTCTCACTCACTCAAACACTCACTCACTCTCACTCAAATCATCTCTACTCACACACTTACTCACTTCTCTCTTACTCTCACTCACTCACTCACTCATTCTCTCTCACTCTTCACTGCCTCGTCACTCACTCACCTCATTCACTACCCACCCAACCACTCACTCAATATCTCATTCATTCACCCTCACTCACTCACTCACTGTCGTCTCACTCACACTCACTCTACTCAATCACTCACTCACACACTTACTCACTCTCTCTACTCTCACTCACTCACTCATTCTCTCACTCTCACTCACTCAATCACTCACTCACTCACTCACTCACTCGCCTCACTCTCTCTCTTTCTCACTCACCCCTACTCACTCATTGACTCACCTCACCCCTGACTCGTCTTCACTCATCATCATCGCTCCCCCACTCACTTCTCACTCCTCATCCTCACTACTCCTCACTACCCACTAGCTCCTCACTTACTCTCACTCGCTCACTCAATCACTCATCACTCGTCGCTAGCTATGACTCGCTGCCTCACTGATCGTCACGCCCGCTTCGCTCGCTCGCTCGCTCACTCGCTCGCTCGCATCGCTTCGCTTTATCGCTCGCTCGGCTGGCTGCGCTCGGCTCGCTCGCTCGCTGCGCCCCGCTCACTCGCTGGCTATCGGCTCGCTTCGCTCGCTCATTCGCTCGCTCGCCGCTCGCTTCACCGGCTCACTCGCTCGCTCGCTACGCCCGCCCACTCGCTCGCTGCGCTGGCTCGGCTCACTTCGCTCGCTCGCTCGCTCGCTCGCTCGCTCGCCCACTGCGCTTCGCTCGCTCGCTCGCCCGCTCACTCGCTCGCTCGGCTTCGCTCGCTCATCTCGCTTCGCTCAGCTCGCTCGCTTCACCCGCTCGCCCCGCTCGCTCCGGCTCGCTCGCTCGCTCGCTCGCTCGCTCGCTCGCACTCGCTGCGCTCGGTCCTCGCTCGCTTCCGGCCCGCACTCAGCTCGCCCGCTCGCTCGCTACTCGCCCGCTTCGCTGCACTACGCGCCGCTCTAGCTCGCTCGCTCGCTCACTCGCTCGCTCACTCACCCACTTACTCGCCCCCACTCACTCGCTCACTCAACTCACTCTCGCTCGACTCGCTCACTCACTCGCTCGCTCGCGCTCGCTTCGCTCACTCGCACTCACTCGCCCGCTTCGCTCACTCACTCGCTCGCTCGCCCGCTCGCTCGCTCGCTGGCACTCGCTCGCTCGCTCGCTCGCGCTCGCTCGCTCGCTGCGCCCAGCTGGCTCGCTCGCACTCGGCTCGCTCGCTCGCTCGCTCGCTCGCTCGCCCGCTCGCTCGGCTCGCTCGCTCGCGCTCGCTCGCGCTCGCTCGCTCGCTCGCTCCGCTCGCTCGCTCGCTGGCTCGCTCGCTCGCTCGCTCGCTCGCTCGCTCGCTCGCTCGCTCGCTGCACTCGCTCGCTCGCTCACTGCTCGCTCGCTCACTCGCTCGCTCGCTCGCTCACTCGCTCGCTCGCTCGCTCGCTCGCTCGCTCGCTCGCTCGCGCTCGCTCGCTGCTCGCTCGCTCGCTCGCTCGCTCGCTCGCTCGCTCGCTCGCTGCGCTCACTCTCGCTCGCTCGCTCGCTCGCTACGCTGCGCTCGCTCGCTCGCTCGCTCGCTCGCTCGCTCGCTCGCTCGCTCGCTCGGCTCGCTCGCTCGCTCGCCTCGCTCGCTCGCTCGCTCGCTCGCTCGCTCGCTCGCTCGCTCGCTCGCTCGCTCGCGCTCGCTCGACTCGCTCGCTCGCTCGCTCACTCGCTCGCTCGCTCGCTCGCTCAGCTCGCTCGCTCGCTCGCTCGCTCGCTCGCTCGCTCGCTCGCTGCGCTCGCTCGCTCGCTCGCTCGCTCGCTCGCTCGCTGGCTCGCTCGCTCGCTCGCTCACTCACTCGCTCGCTCGCTCGCTCGCTCGCTCGCTCGCTCGCACTCGCTCGCTCGCTCGCTCGCTCGCTCGCTCGCTCGCTCGCTCGCTCACTCGCTCGCTCGCTCACTCGCTCACTCGCTCGCTCGCTCGGCTCGCTCGCTCGCTCGCTCGCTCGCTCGCTCGCTCGCTCACTCGCTCGCTCACTCGCTCGCTCGCTCGCTCGCTCACTCACTCGCTCGCTCGCTCGCTCGCTCGCTCGCTCGCTCGCTCGCTCGCTGCACTCGCTCGCTCACTCGCTCGCTCGCTTCGCTCACTCACTCACTCGCTCGCTCGCTCGCTCGCTCGCTCGCTCGCTCACTCGCTCGCTCACTCGCTCGCTCGCGCTCGCTCGCTCGCTTCGCTCGCTCGCTCGCTCGCTGCGCTCGCTCGCTCGCTCACTCGCTCGCTCGGCTCGCTCGCTCGCTCGCTCGCTCACTCGCTCGCTCGCTCGCTCGCTGCGCTCGCTCGCTCGCTCGCTCGCTCGCTCGCTCGCTCACTCGCTGCGCTCACTCGCTCGCTCACTCGCTCGCTCGCTCGCGCTGGCTCGCTCGCTCGCTCGCTCGCTCGCTCACTCGGCTCGCTCGCTCGGCTCGCTCGCTCGCTCGGCTCGCTCACTGCGCTCGCTCGCTGGCTCGCTCGCTGCGCTCGCTCGCTCGCTGGCTCGCTCGCTCGCTCACTCGCTCGCTCGCTCGCTCGCTCGCTCGCTCGCTCGCTCGCTCGCTCGCTCGCTCGCTCACTCGCTCGCTCGCTCGCTCGCTCAGCTCGCTCGCTCGCTCGCTCGCTCGCTCGCTCGGCTCGCTCGCTCGCTCGCTCGCTCGCTCGCTCGCTCGCTCGCTGCGCTCGCTCGCTCGCTCGCTCGCTCACTCGCTGGCTCGCTCGCTCGCTCGCTCGCTCGCTCGCTCGCTCGCTCGCTGGCTCGCTCGCTCGCTCGCTCGCTCGCTCACTCGCTCGCTCGCTCGCTCGCTCGCTCGCTCGCTCGCTCGCTCGCTCGCGCTCGCTCGCTTCGCTCGGCTCGCTCGCTCGCTCGCTCGCTCGCTCGCTCGCTCGCTCGCTCGCTCGCTTCACTCACTCGCTCGCACTCGCTCACTCACTCGCTCGCTCGCTCGCTCGCTCGCTCAGCTCACTCAGCTCAGCTCACTCGCTCGCTCACTCACTCGCTCGCTCGACTCAGCTCGCTCGCTCGACTCGCTCGCCTCACTCACTCACTCACTCACTCGCTCACTCACTCACTCGCTCGCTCACTCGCTCACTCACTCACTCAGCTCACTCACTCGCTCGGCACTCACTCGCTCAGCTCGCTCACTCGCTCACTCACTCACTCACTCACTCACTCACTCGCTCGCTTCGCTCACTCACTCACTCGCTCGCTCGCTCGACTCACTCACTCACTCACTCACTCACTACACTCACTCACTCACTCACTCACTCCACTCACTCACTCACTCGCTCACTCAATCACTGACTCGCTACTCTACTCTCTCACTCACTCATCTCACTCATTCACCTCACTCACTGACCCACTCACTCACTCACTAGCCTCCCACTCACTCACTCAATCACTCACTCACTCACTCACTAACTCTTCTCTCTACAGTGTAGTTCCTGTGAGGATCAGATCTGAAGGTCTCTGTTGGACAGGGAAGTGTTTGATGGATAGGAACTAAATCATCTTCTGTCTTTTATTCTATAAACGCAGTCAATTGTAAAAATCCTTCAACTGTCAGCAAACGCGAAAGATGAAAGTGGCATTCAGCCGCACTGATCATCTGCAGAACTGAAGCTGCATTCACAGAAGCCCGACATGTGCTCTGACAAGACAAAAAAATAATAAATAAAAGCGCCACAGTCCACTGAGACAAGGGAAGTGACATCACGTGTTCATTGCCATGGCAACACATCAGCCCATCAATGTCAGTGCGTGTCTGTTCGCCTCCATCAGACACAACTGGCGTCTAATAACCCTGAAAATACCATTATTATGAACCATTATTACCATTATTACATATTCTATTATGAATGAATATATGAATGAGTGAAGGAATGAATAAGTAGAAAATAAACAAAAAATAATAAAATACAATTCTATTATAAATAAATGAGAAAATAAAAAATGAATTAAAACAATAAATAAATAAATAAAATTATATATTATAAATTAATAAATAAATAAATGAATAAAAATGTAATTCTATTATAAATGAATGAATAAATAAATACGGAAAAAAATTCTGTTATAATATGAAATGAAATATCGACATACTATTAAGAGCTAAATCAAACATTATATTGTACAACAAAATTATAAATATTTAGAGACAAAATAAAAATTACTTTTTTTCAGCTCGATTCCAAGAAAACATTTCTCATTTTCATTTAGTTTAACTTTAAGTACAGTAATGACATATAATAACTACATAAACTAAAACTAATAAATAGCATTGACATTTACTATTAATTTGTGTTTATTAAATATATATTTTCTAAACAAAATCTAATAAAAATGACTGAAATTGCTAAACACATAAAAATGTTGTTTATTTTATTTGATTCTGATAACAAATCCCATCATATTTCAGTAATTTTTCTACTGATTTTGAGATTTATCATCAGATCTTTCTGTGAAACTCTGTCGAATCCTCATGGGATTCAATCTGTCCCGTTACACACACACACAGACACACACACACGTGAGAGTGCACAGCAACACTAAAGTAACAACAGAGAACATTCTGGGTTATTTATGACCTTAACAGGGACGATCATGACTGAGCGCAACTGGCGTGAAAATACCAGCCCTGAAAATACCATTATTATGAACCATTATTACCATTATTATATATTCTATTGTGAATGAATATATGAATGAGTGAAGGAATGAATAAGTAGAAAATAAACAAAAATAATAAAATACAATTCTATTATAAAATAAATGACTGAGCGCACACAGGGAATGCTGGGTAATTGTGATACAGGATCATGTCGTCCAAACCTAAATGATGATAAAACCACAGATAAACCAGTGACCCTCTAAAGCTCCTTCACACACTGAGGATGAGTCCTTCTATATGAATGATTGTGAAATGATGATTATGTTCAAACATAACCAACACCATCAGATCACCTTTTCTATTTGTTCATCTGGCTGTCATAACTCAGGTACAGCAGCCAAACAAAACCTAAAGTTAATGTTTTAAGAGCATAACTAAAACAAACACTGATCATCATAATGGTGACTTACAATGTGCTTGTTAACATCAGGTGTCTACAATGTTGACAATAAACAAATAAAGACTTCTTAATTCATCTTTGATGTCTACAATTTTTTTGTGTGTGTAAATTTGACTTATTTTAAGTGGTTAACTTTTAAGTTCTATAAATTTTTACAGTGTGTGTAACAAAGTAACTTTTCAACATTTGGCCTTGAAACATTATATCTGAGCAATTTTCCCGCCACATTTTTTTTTTTTTAAGAGTTACTTTGTTACACAGGCTTTGATCAGATCTGACCCTTAAACCTCCATGAAGGACATTCAAATTTTTCCTCGTCAGTGTGTAAAACGTCACACACGAATAAGAAACGAGTCCTCTAAACTCAACTCAAATAACCTGAAAACCCCCCGCTGATCACAAAACTCACAGTCTTTAGGAACCGCAATGACCAAATTAAAAGTATGATGTTCATAATGTTATAAATCGACACTTATTTATTAGACAAACAACGTTTCAAAGCTTTTCCTGGCGTCCGCCCAGCAAACGCACATCTAATCAGCGGATCGTTAAACCTTGCTTTGTTTCGTCCTGCAGCTTCTGAGCACATGAATGAAGTGAAGCTCAAAGCAGAGAGAGCTATTAGTTTCGATCTGGCGCTTTGATAAAGCCAGGAGTCACGTTAAAGGACGAAGACAACGCAAGGTTGATTGAACGAGTACAAGGGCCGCTATCTCTCCGAGTCCTCATTATCACAGCACATTTAAATGTAACGACTAATGCAAAGATTAATTGCTTGGCTGCAGATAGAAGCATCCCTCTCTCTCTCTCTCTCTCTCTCTCTCTGTGTCTCTCGTCCGTGCTACAGCTTCATTAAAGCCGAGCAGAATGAAGATTGATTGCGTTTTACCTCGTGGAATGAGAACGAGGTGCTCGTCATTCCATGCGCTTCGTCATTATTTAATCCTTCTGCTATCAGAGAGGAAAATCTCGGCACACTCCTCCTGAATAAATCATTAGCTGTGCAGTTTCACATAAAGAAAAGAATATAGCGTCTAATGAGCGAGAGACTGGAATTGTGCACAACTTACAGTCAATTCAAAGTTTTTTATGACATATTGCAGTGTTTATTCTAAATTATTCATCGGTGCACACCATTATTGTTTTAATAATCTTGAATCAGAATAACTTCAGCTTGTCTCTTCTCTGAAGATGTGGGCGGGGCTTTAACCTGCCCCTCACATGAGATCAGCCAATAGCAAACCACAACCATCCAATCAATTCCCCACAGACACAATCAAGCCCCGCCCACGTGTTCTTGTTCAAGAAGCGTTTCAATCGATATACGACACAATAGAGGAGACAACTTTAAGCCGGTCTAATGCACTGCACCATCTTATTTATTCTAAAATCAATTTCTAAATCAATTACTATTTTTCTTTTTCAATATGAAAAGCATGAGTAAAAAAAAAAGTTGCGTGTGTATAGTATCCCACACGCACATATATAAACACACATACACACAAAAATATAGCAAACCTCAAATGCTTTATTGCTTGTATCATAACCAAATGTGCCCAGCTGTGCTAAAATGCTAATTTAAGGCATCTTATATAGCATAGGATATATTATAAACATTAAAGTAAAGCAGTAGATTTCTGTAAAGCTGCTTTGAAACAATGCAGTATATAAATACATCTGACTTGATGTTTCGCTCCAAAACAGAAGCACCTCTTCAGTGCTGGAAACACGTCAGTCTTTCTGTGGAAGTGGGTTATGACTTTATTCCCTGTCTTTCTCTCTCTCTCTTTCTCTCTCTCTCTCTCTCTCTCTCTCTTCAGGCCACAGCCAATCAGTTAACAGCCTAGTCACAGGACACGCCCGCAGCCACAACACGGAACATGCTAAGACTGAGTAATTTTATGGATTCAGTGATATAAATAGATATTTTTTCCCCTGAAAGTATCATTTTTTAAGCTGCGAGTATCGAATACTTAAGTCCCATTCAAATCCCCAGTGGAGAACGCAGTGCATGGTTGCTTAGCAATGAGAATCTGAGTATCGTTGATATATATCGTATCGTTGGCTGAATATCGTGCATATATATCGTATCATTGTCTGAATATCGTGATATATATCGATATCGTTGTCTGAATATCGTGATATATATCGTATCGTTGAGCTGAATATTGTGATATATATCGTATCGTTGGTCTGAATATCGTGATATGTATCGTATCGTTGGCTCGAATATTGGGATATATATCTTATGCATTGGCTGAATGTCGTGATGTATATTGTATTGTTGGCTGAATATTGTTGGAATCGGTATCTGTTGTCTGAGTAGCGTGATATATATAAGCATCGTGAGCTGAATATCGTGATATATATATATATATCTTATCGTTGGCTGAATATCGTGATGTATATTGTATCGTTGGCTGAATATGTGATATATCTGTATTGTTGGCTGAAATATCGTGATATATATCGTATCGTTGTCTGAATATCGTGATATATATCATATCGTGAGCTGAATATCGTCATATATCGATATCAGTATGTCTGAGTATACGTGATATATATCGGATCGTTGTCATGAGTATTCGCCACAGATATCATATCGTGAGCTGAATATCGTCATAGATCGTATCATTGTCTGAATATCGGTGACATATATTCGGTATCGAATTCGTCTGAATATCGTGATATATATCAGCTATCGATTGGCTGAATATGGTGATATTGAGATCTGGATCGGGCTGAATATCGTGATATGTGATCTTCACGTCGGCTGAATATTGGGATATATATCTTATCATTGGCTGAATATCGTGATGTATATTGTATTGTTGGCTGAATATTGTGAAATCGTATTGTTGTCTGAATAGCGTGATATATATCATATCGTGAGCTGAATATTGTGATATATATATATATCTTATCGTTGGCTGAATATCGTGATATATATTCGTATCGTTGGCTGAATATTGTGATATATCTTGTATCGTTGGCTGAATATCGTGATATATATCATCTTGAGAGCTGAATATCGTGTACAGTAACGCTACAGCCCTAGAACACGCCCACTACCAATCAGCAGACAGCCACATCACAGAACACGCCCTCATTTGCCCACGGCCAATCAGCTCACAGGCCAACATCGACTACATTTCCTCCACTTAAGGCCAATCACACCGAACGCATTATTTGCAGTGAGAGACTTCTTTTTTCAACAGTTTTCCTATGGCAGTGAGCGTTCTGCGTGCTGTTTAACCCTAACCCTAATCTAAGGTATAAATACATAAATAAATATTATATTATGAATAAATCAACAAATGAATGAATAAATGAAAATTCTAAACTCAACAACCAAATTAAAAATCCATTAAAATCATTGCGAATTTTTGATAAGTCAAGAAGATGATATGGAATATAAATATACAGTATATATGGCACAAATATCTGTCTCAATCCCCAAGCCTGTATTCGATTAATAACTAACAAACATGCAAATGGAGATATGCAAACCACTGTGCCACAAAAAAACTTGATAAAAGACATATAAAGCACATTTACCCATTAATCAATCCCAGTCTGGATGTACGAGAGGTTCAGATGACCCAGTTTCATCTTCCATTAACACAATGAGAGGCTTTCATCTGAGCAAATGACCTCATCTTCAGAGCCTCATCTAATAATCAGAAGACGTTTAATCGCTGGCTTGTTGCTGTCCGTCTTGCAGTAAGTGTGCACTACTCTCACACACTCTGTGCACTAACTAGAATCCCAGACCCATGATGAGAGAACACACACTCAGGTGTGATTGATCGATATTGTTTAACATTATCAGACGATCGTCTTATGATAAAAGCATTCATGTTTGATGTGTAGAGCCGAAGCGGAGGACAATAATCAATGCAATTAACTAGAAAACACTAATGGATGCGTGATCAAACCTGAAGTCAAGCGGAATACACTAATCACATCCTCTGAGAATCCGTGGTTAGATTAGGCAGTGTGTGTGTGTGTGTGTGTGTGTGTGTGTGTGTGTGTGTGTGTGTGTGTGTGTGTGTGTGTGTGTGTGTGTGTGTGTGTGTGTGTGTGTGTGTGTGTGTGTGTGTGTGTGTGTGTGTGTGTACAACAGGATCCATGAGGAACAATCCTCTTCTGTTCTTCACAAGCCTGTGATGGTTTGGGAATCAGCCAGGTACAATAAATCAATTAAAATAAATACAATTCTACTATAGAAATGAATGAATGATTAAATAAAATCGAATTATATTATGAATGAATTAATGATTAAATACATAAATGAAGTTCTGTCATGAGTGAATGAATGGAAAAAATAAAAATAAATTTGATTTTTGAATTAATTAATGAATAAAAGAATAAATAAAAATAAATAAACAAATTAAATTCTATTAAGAATTAATGAATAAATTACATTATAAATAAATTAATGCAAAACTAAATATAAATAAATAAATTATATTATAGATGAATGAATGAATAAATAAATAAATGAATGATTAAATTAATAAAAAATATAAATAATTATATATTTTATATTTATCACGCACATGTGTGTGAGATTGTTTGTCTGCGCGAGTGTGTGTGTGACCCAGGTCGGGTGTGAGACTCACCAGTAGTGGACGAGATGTTGACGTCGATGCTGATCTCCGGGATGCCGCCGCCCCTCAGTGCCGCCACACAGGTGTAGGTGCCGAAGTCGGTGAACTTCAGGTCGATGATGTCCAGGTTGGTGGTTCCGGGGGAGATGTCGGGGTCGGTCTGCGTGATCACCATCCGCTCGGAGCTCCGTAACGCGCGGCCGTTCTTCAGCCAGCTGAACTGCAGCTCCTCGGGGGCGTGGCCTCCACCTGGCAGGAGATCTTCACCTCGCGCCCGATCTGGATGTTGTCGTCGTTGTGGTACGGGTCAGGCGTGATCCAGAAACGGCCCTTCTTCAGCGCTGGAAACACACAGATCAGGGGAAAGATCAGAGTGTGTGTGTGTGAAGCCTTTAATTCAGGGGTTTAAACACTGAACATTACCTTGTTCATCTAAGCATCAGCGCTAGTGTTTATATTTAATGTTAGTTGTTCTCAAAAATCAATCATTTTACTTAAAGTCAAAACAGCAGGAGATTTCCCAAAACGCTCGAACCAATCACAACACACCACACCAGTCGACCAATCAGAGCACAGAGAGCTTTTCAGGAGGAGGGGCTTCATAGAGACAGGAAGTAAACAGAGCGTTACTGACAGACTGGGAAGAGAGGAGCCGCAACAATGGAGAATATGAGGAGAATAATCAACATTCAAGCAGAACCTGTTCTAGGAGAGCCTGAACACATCATCAAGAGTTTACAGTAATAGTTCATCTTTAATTCGAGCAGTTAAAGCTGATGCTTCACACTCGGATGCTTCAACAGCGGCCGTAACATGTTCAGTGAAACAGATGAAGGTCAGAGAGACACATTACAGCAGAAATCAGTCATTCACTTTGTTAATTCATGTTATTTGTTCAATTATTGTATTGTATAACTGTGATTCATGAGATCATACAATGCATAATAAAAATACACCTATAATGCCATATATATACAGGCTTTAAGTGTTAGTAATCTTATTTTGTGCATCACTCTTTAAATTTAGCGTTGATGGTGTTTATGTTGATGTTTGAAACTGCTTAAAAACATCATGAAAGAACTCTAACTTTGGGTATACTTGCATATGAAAAGATGTAATGCATCATAATTAGGGCTGGGCAATGATTAATCACATCCAAAATAAAAGTTTGTGTTTACATAATATATATGTGTGTACTGTGTATAATTATTTTGCATATATTAATACACACACATGCATGTATATATTTAAGAAATATTTGCATGTATTGTATATATATATATATATATATATACATGTATATATATATATATATATATATATATATATATTCTTTAATATGTAAGAAATATTTGCATACTGTATTTATACATCATTTATATTATATATAACTATTTTATATATGGATGATTTTTTCTTAAATATGTATATAAAATAATTATACACAGTACACACACATACATATATAATGTAAAGACAAACTTTTATTTTGGATGCCATTAATCGTCGCCCAGTACTAACTATAATGTAGCCTACATTATGAACCCATTATAATGCATTATACATGAAGACTTCAGTAAAGCCTTGTCAGGGAAATATAAACTGCTGCAAAGGTAGAAACGGAGGATTTTATGAGGCTAACCTGCAGATTCGTCCTCTGGAAAGACAAACCGTTCGTCATTTCTGCGCCAGTGTTTCAGATACACATCGAGATTCATTTCACATGCAGACTGTTTATTGTGGCATTCAGATGGCTGAATTTTATCTGGCAAAACAAAAGAGCAGTCGGAGAGGAGGAATCTTTTCATCTTCTCTTGCATGACATTATCAGGCTAAAATGAGGAGGAGGAGGAGGACGTGAAGAACATGAAGAGAGCAGAAACAAAAGCAGCCTGTCACACCGTGTCCTAACTACACGCGACGCGACGCCGCGACACGCGATAAAAGGTATCTTTTCCATGTTAATCAGAGTTTTTGTCCTAACCAGACGCGACGCTGACGCGCGAAGTTTCTAATTTAGAAACGGTTCCTATTTCTGCGACGTCGCGGCTGACAGAATGAATAAATTACACTGTTTATGATCTACACATTATTTATTTTTTGTTAAAAATAGGTCATTGTGCCACAAGATAACGGATAATTTACCTCAGATTGTGAAAGCAGATAATATAGCGTTCAAAATGAATTATATGCAAACATGCAACTGTACTTCATCACAAAATTAGTCAATGAGTATATTTTGTTAATGTTCTGATTTTTAATAATGTTATTTCTTGATTTGATTATGTCCTTACCCATTTCCAATGCGACTGCGGGCCAACAGTGCGCTTTCATAGAGAGACTGCTTACACCATAGCTCACACGCTGTTCTGAATATGTGGCATCTCACAGTCGTCGTCGCGTCTAGTGTGGACAGACACACTTGCTGTCGCTGGAATTTGATCGCGTCGCGTGTAGTTAGGATGCGGTGTCAGACTCAAATACAGGAGATTGAAAGCGTGGAGATACCGTATCCTAACTACATGCGACGCGACGTGCGAATAAATGCATCTTTTTTTACCGGAGCTTTTGTCCTAACCGGCGCGACGGCGACATTTCTATTTTTAGAAGCGGTTTCTACTTTTTTACGACGTCGCGCTGGAACAACAAACACAAAGTGTTGCGATGCTAATCACAGGCGCTGTTTATGTGCTTTATTTACTGTTAAAGTCGTGTCATGTGACTCTGAATATCAGTTAGTGCTCAAAAGACGTCATTCAGCTGTAAAAGAACAATGGAAAATTCACCTCAGATCTAGAAATTAAACAAATGGAGACAAGAATGTTCAAACTGTAAACAAATGAGTATATTCTTTGACAAAGATTGTTTTAGTAACTCAGTAGCCTATGTATTTTTAATATATAGTGTAATATTTGTCAACTTATCCTGTCAGGACTAACTTACTCTGCTGCCGTGCACTCGCCGCAGACTCCGCCCACTTCCCGCGAAAGTCCGCCCACACGCTGCTCTGATTGGCTGTGGGTTTTGATTGATTTTGACGCATCTCACAGTCGGACAGATGTGGACAGATGTCTAATCGTATATCGCGTCTGGTTAGCAGGGGCGGAGTGGCAATCGTTAGAGTCGGTTTACCGCTGGGCCGCTAGTGTTTCGCGGCCGCGAGGTCGGTCTGATAATAGTTACATTGCAAGTTTTAAGGAACAACATCCGGTGGCTATATGTGGCCCGCTGCTCGAAATGCTCAACCAATCACAACACACTGCTCCAGCCGACCAATCAGAGCACACAGTGCTTTTCAGGAGGAGGGGCTTCATAGAGACAGGAAGTAAACAGAGCGTTACTGACAGACTGGGAAGAGAGGAGCCGCAACAATAGAGAATATGAGGAGAATAATCAACATTCAAGCAGGAGAACCTGTTCTAGGAGAGCCTGAACACATCAAGGGCATCAAATAAAGATATGCATGTAAAACTAGTTCAAATGCTACTTCATTAAGACTGTCACGGCGCTGAACAGTGTGAAAGGTCAGCGCGAGCCGGTCACCAGCTCAAGCCGACTCCAAGATAAAACACAATTACCTGCGTCTGACGGGTGTGTGTTTCTCACCGTGTGCAGCTGAAGAACACGAGCAACGCTGACCTTTCTGGATCAGATAACGGCCAGAAGACGCCGCGACTCGATCAGAGCGTTTCTCAGATAACACTAAATCAACACCGCGATCATCGTCTATCAGAGAAAGAGCGTTATATCTGCCGTCGCAGCAGTTTCCTGAGAAAACACGAGCAGACGAGATGAGTCCTGATTAAATATCACAAATAATCTGGGAAAGATGGAATCTAATTGCTTGAAGAGAAAATCAAATAAATCGAATTTCTCTTGGGGGCAAAATATTCAAATTCAGATTAAAGTCATATTAAAGCGGTGACTAAACTATAACTCAATTAATTCAAAGCATCTGTCCTGTTTACAGTGATGAAATCGAGTCGAAAATATTCTACTGAAAAATTACATACACAAAGCAGCATAAACATAAAAGTTTGTTTTAGTTTTCTTCAAGACTGATCATAACTTCTTAAAGTTTTAAAAATCTGTAAAGTAAGACTGATTATATCTTGTTGGTCAAACTAGTTCTTAAGACAGTTTATGCAAATACTTACCAATTTATGCAACCAGTCAGAATGAAGTGCACTATTATCTTCCAGAACTAACTGAGGAAACTGTGTTTAAAGTCCCCCTGGAGGCGATCATTATATCCCTTAAAACTCACCAAAATAACATATTTCAATGATTTTTCCTTGAAAATGCCTTCATGCTTTAATGTAACTCAACACCCTCGCCTCATTTAGTATGCACGGTTCTATGAATATGCAAATGAGCCCCGCCTCCACTCACTCAGAGATCCACACGTCTGATCTGATTGGTTACAAGGTGGTTTGTGACGTCAGAAACACCAATGATTTCAAAGCGTGTTTTGAGACTGTCTTTGGTTCACTGCAGTTTTAAGGAGGAAATACTCAGCAATGCTGTCCACTTATGAACACACACATGGTGTGTGTTAAAGCGGATTAAAAATAGACATATAAACAACATTAAAAGCTGGATACAACTTCCATGAGGACGTCCTGCACAAACACAACTTTCCCATTCACATGACGACTTCCTGTGCTTGTACGTTTTTAAGCTTTGTGTCTGTTTAAGGAAGGGTTTTATTCAGCTTTAAGGCATCCGAAACGGAAACACAGCCAGAACGAGCAGAAGGACACACAGCTTAAAGGACGCAGGAATCTGCATGGAGAGAGTGAAGCGAGAGAAAGGCCGGCTTTAAGAGCGCCGGGCCAGAAAATGCAAGTTAACACACAAAAGCACGTTTGTGATGCATTATTGATGCTGCGGCCTTCGCTTTGTTGAGCTCCTCTGAAACGCTTTGATGTGTGTGTGATTGAACGCAGTAACACTCGTGCTTCCACCGCGAGAACAGATAAAAGCACATGCTTAGAAAACGCCAGTTCACCGCAAAAGCAAATGCATCTTCATTTACAGTGACGCAGCAGATGCTGTCTGAATAATGCATCTCATATTCATAACCGAGCAGAGAAACACACGCTGATGAAAACAAACACCGCTCAACATGTTATGAATTTTATCAACATGTGTGTGAATCATACAAACGCTCTCGAAAACACGCCTGGGTTATTGCACACCAAAAAAAAAATATATTTGATATAAAAATATATAAAAAAATTTTTGCAGTTTAATAATATTTATTATCACTCATATTAAATGTTATAAAAAATAAACGATATATTTCAATAATTAAAAAAAACGTATTTATGAAAAACAACAAAAATAAGTGTATTAATGCATTATTATTAATACAAATAATTAATAAAATGCTGTATATATTGATTTCTTATTAGTAAATGATATATTAATACACAATTATTTCAGATAATTAATTATAAATAAGATCATTTACATATTACAACACATTATACTGTGATAATCAATGCACATATTAATGCTAAGAACCTTCAAAAGAACAACATTATTTGTAATAGACAACTTTTGTCAAATTATATGTCTATTTTCTCTCACTTTTGATCAATTTAGTTTGTCCTTGATTAATAAAAGTATAATTTTTATTTTATTTAGCATTAGTGTGTAGTGCTGGGCGGTAAACCGGTTCAAACCGAAAACCGGTTTATATTTTCGTCACGATTTTGATTTTGAATAAACCGCCATACCGGTTTAATTACACAACGTTCGGAACGACCGTTACGCTGCGCGACCATAGAGTGCGCGACACTGTTTCAGACGGACCCTTTACCCGTTGCACTACTGAGCACTGACGAGTGTAAACAAACAGCAGCGCTCTGTTACGTTACATGGACGATGGATGCTGAAGAATTAGTACAACATGACAGTGATGACACCGAAGAAGAACTTGTGCCAAAAAGAGGAGCCGGGTCTGTTGTTTGGAGGTTTTTTGTTTTCCAAAAATCCGACGTCGACCAAACAACCATTTTATGTAAGTGCTGTCGGGCTAAAATTCTCCGCTGGGGAGAATGACCCGGCAACACAAGCAAATTGCTCCAGCGCCTTAGCTGCAAACATGTCTTGGAATATCAAGAATGTATTAAATCAGCCGCGGATTTAGCGCCCTCCACATCAGCATGTAACACAGGGAAAGCTAAAGAAAAGTCGAGCCAAATATTGTTTCCATTATACAGGATAATCCTGTGTGCCAAGTAAGTTAGCACTTTATATTTATTTTATGTTTGTTCTGGTTTCGAAGCAATACTTTTGAAGGAATAACTAATGCAAGTTGCATAATTTTGTTTTAATTTCTTTAATAGACCTCAAAAGCAATGCAAGACAAGATTTCCTTTTATATTTACTTGAATGCACGTAATGTTCCTGGATTTGTACTTGAACTAGCAAAAGTATTCCAAGTTGTTCTAATTGTGTTGTTTAAAATAAAAGTTCTGTATTTTGACTGCAGTTGTCTTTGCATTTTGATTCCTCACTTCATTAGAATCATGAATGGCTCTTATTTGTAAACAACAGCATCATTTTCTGAGGCCATGCAAACCTGTATTACTAGTGTGGAATTATTCTACAATATTCACCAATGACAGTAAAATAGACCATCCTAAGTCAATTTACTGCAGTAATTCCTCTCTTAACCAGTAGAAAATGCATTGAACACCTGACTATGCATAAAAATAAATAAAAAATCCGAACCGGAAAAACCGAAAAACCGTTATGATTTTGAAAAAAACCGTGATATCAATTTTTGGTCAAACCGCCCAGCACTATTAGTGTGTATATATATTGTATAATAAATATTATTATATCTTGTGGCAAAGACAAAAAAGAATAAAACATATGTCCCTGAATGAAATATATATAAATAAATGACAGAACTGTCCAGACGCATTACGATAATCGGATGCATTTATTCATCACTGTAGCTCAAGAGAAGAAAAACACTTTCTTGTTAATATTCCAGATCTACTGCAGACATTCATGGAATAAATTCATGAGTGCATATTATTATTCATTACAAGATTCAACATGTGACAAGCCACATAACTGATCTGAAATGCACTGAATTAAATGTCTATTCTGGCTGCATTACTGCAGAACAGCGTCACGGACATTCATATTGTGTCCTGGATATTAATAGAAGGAAACATCATAACAACAGAACAAACCACGGCTAGATGAGTCCAAGTGTTCAGGTCACTTACGTAAGGAAATGTAGTAAATCCGTTACTTTAAAATTTAAAGTAAATTAGCTTAACGCTTAACCCTTTGAAGTCCGCACCAAGAAAAAGTGATGGAAAATTGTTTGTTTGCAATTCTTATCTTATGTTGCTAGTAACCACACTCAATGTATTTTTTTCAACACATCCCATAATTTTTTTAATATCGGCCTCTAGCAAATGGTTGATATATCACTTAATGGTAATAAACGGTACCAGAATTCATACACGACTTGGTTAGATATATGGCTTTGATTTTATAGTCATTTTATAGGAATAAATATTTTGTAAAATATATATTTTATATAAAAGAAAAATATGTTGTACAGTATATTTGATTAATGTCAATTTAAAACTTCCATAACTTTTTCATACTTTTATTTTTTGAAGTGCTTTTATTTCAGCAATAATCAGCAGTGTTTTCTTTAAAACAAGACTAAACGTACAGTAGGTCTTAATTCCAAAGCATACTTCAATTACAACCAAGTTTTAATAGTGCATTGTAATGTCCATTCTAGAAAGGGGGGTGACAGTTAACCATTACATGCCAAATCAACCGTTTGGTTGAGCATGTTTTTGAAAAATTATTAAAAATATACTTAAGTTTTTTCAAAGCACCAAGTAGGATCATTTTGTAAAGTTTAGGCTCTTACAGTGTAATAATGTTTGGTTGAAAAGTCTGTTGAAAACATGAAGTTATGTGAACTTGACAATTCCACGTTACTTAATTTTTCTGATTAAGTATGACATTTATTTACTTATAATTTCAATGGTTCTCTTAAGTTAAGTCAACTGATCAGTTTTTAAAGTGTAACATAATCATGATCCACAGGTGCATTTAATGCACAAAACACAGCTGAGATTAACAACTAGACTAAACACACAATAATGCACTTGTCCATTATTGAATGCATTATATGTTCAGTTTGCGTATGACATTCATATACGTTTAACTCGCCGTGAGAGATGCTCTTTCCTGTGGGATAGAATGTGTTTCTGTTATCAGATTAGGAGGTTTTCAATTATGGTTATGGTTATTGCAAATGTGATTACGGCCCTGTTACTCTTCAACATTATCCAGAGACGAGTGCATTTAATCACACTAACGACGGCCTCAAACACACACACACACACACGCTGGCGCACTCGGCACGTGCTCTCTGAGGTCACCACTAGGGGGACAGGACCTGCAGACCAAAACTAAACCACAACTAAACTAAAACTAAACCAAAACTAAACTAAACCCAAACTAAAACACTTTCCTTAACTGAAATAAAAACTTAAACAAAAAATAAAATAAAAAATGCTTTCATTAACTGAAATAAACACTTAAACAATAAATTAAAACACTTTAGTTAACTGAAAATAAAATAAATTGAATCACTTTCATGAACTGAAATAAACACTTCTTCACACTGGATTTATCAGTCAGCAATGAGCAAACGCAGGAGTGTGTGTCTGTGACTGTCCTTGACGTGTCTAATGGGGCTGTTCATAACATCAGATCTCATGATCAGTGTGTGTGTGTGTGTGTGTGTGTGTGTGTGAGACGGGACAGATGGCGACTCTACCTGCTCACACCTCAGACGTGACATTACTCAAGGAGACGAGAAGATTCTCGGAGAGATTCACCTGTCACTTTACTTTACTACACACACAAACACACTGACCCTGAAACCTACCCATCACACACACACACACACCAAGCCCTAAACCTACCCATCACACACACACACCAAGCCCAAAACCTACCGATCACAGAAATGCATTTCTGCATTTTTACATTTTCAAAAAATCTAATTCTGTATGATTTATAAGCTTGTTTCCTCAGTTTAGCCCACAGTGATACGAGTCCCCATGAGTGTGTGCATTCAAGTGCCCACCGGGACATACTAAAACATTTTGGGGAGTTGTGAGCAAAGCCGGTAGGTTTCAGTCGGCTGGTGGGAAGTTCAACTGAGCGTGAGGGTCACATGTTCCCATCAGCCAAGTGTGTGTGTGTGTTTGTGTGTGTGTCTGACCTCCACATCCCTCATTTCAGACAGCAGATCAGTGTGTGTGTGTGTGTGTCTGACCTCCACATCCCCCATTACAGAACAGCAGATCAGCACCACTGAAAGCCCAGCATCATGTTGGTGTGTGTGTGTGTGTGTGTGTGTGTGATGTGTGTGCGAGAGAGAGAGAGAGAGAGAGAGAGAGAGAGAGAGAGAGAGAGAGAGAGAGTGTGTGTGTGTGTGTGTGTGTGTGTGTGTCGGCTGTATTATTGTTGTATTATTTTCATGTTATCACTGTGAAGCTGCTTTGATACAATCTGTATTGTAAAAAGCGCTATATAAATAAAGGTGACTTGACTTGACTCTCCTGTTCTGAATTTGTTCCAAAGCAAAGGTGAAGGCTGACTTACAACCGTTTCCCAGACCGTACGGCATGTTTGTTTTCGTGAGTGCAATGACTGACTGACTCACTCTCACACACACACACACACACACATGCAAATCTGTGACTCCATCTGCAGTGAGGAAAAGCCATTTTACTTTAAAATGTGTGTGATGTTTGAAAGGAGTTGTTGCTGGAGACAAAAAAACACACCGAGAGGAAAATAGCGGCTCTCAGAAATAACAATGTGCCTGAAAAACTGCAGGAGCGGCTGGAGAAAGCATTGAAATTGACCCACTTTTGGAAAGGAGAGCGGATCCTTTTAATCCAAAGCAGGGATCGTGATGGAGGGCCAAGAGCATGCTGGGATACTGGAGCAACAGGCCAAGCTGAAAGTCATCCCAGGCTGTTGGAAGTGTGTGTGAAGAAAAACCTCCATCTGCTGAGGAGATGTGGACGCGCGTTTGGCAGCGATACACTACCAGAGCTTTTCAAGAACCAATGTGACAAACATACACACGCACACACACAGGGGTATAAAGCGTGGGATGCAGTGGTGTAAAGTGTGGGATGCAGTGGTGTAAAGCGTGGGATGCAGTGGTGTAAAGCGTGGGATGCAGTGGAGTAAAGCGTGGGATGCAGTGGTAGTAAAGTGTGGGATGCAGTGGTGTAAAGTGTGGGATGCAGTGGAGTAAAGCGTGGGATGCAGTGGTGTAAAGTGTGGGATGTAGTGGAGTAAAGTGTGGGATGCAGTGGTGTAAAGCGTGGGATGTAGTGGAGTAAAGTGTGGGATGCAGTGGTGTAAAGTGTGGGATGCAGTGGTGTAAAGCGTGGGATGCAGTGGAGTAAAGCGTGGGATGCAGTGGTGTAAAGTGTGGGATGCAGTGGAGTAAAGTGTGGGATGCAGTGGTGTAAAGCGTGGGATGCAGTGGTGTAAAGTGTGGGATGCAGTGGAGTAAAGTGTGGGATGCAGTGGTGTAAAGCGTGGGATGTAGTGGAGTAAAGTGTGGGATGTAGTGGTGTAAAGTGTGGGATGCAGTGGTGTAAAGTGTGGGATGTAGTGGTGTAAAGCGTGGGATGCAGTGGAGTAAAGCGTGGGATGCAGTGGTGTAAAGTGTGGGATGTAGTGGAGTAAAGTGTGGGATGCAGTGGTGTAAAGCGTGGGATGCAGTGGTGTAAAGTGTGGGATGCAGTGGAGTAAAGTGTGGGATGCAGTGGTGTAAAGTGTGGGATGCAGTGGAGTAAAGTGTGGGATGCAGTGGTGTAAAGTCGTGGGATGCAGTGGTGTAAAGTGTGGGATGCAGTGGTGTAAAGCGTGGGATGCAGTGGAGTAAAGTGTGGGATGCAGTGGAGTAAAGCGTGGGATGCAGTGGTGTAAAGTGTGGGATGCAGTGGTGTAAAGCGTGGGATGCAGTGGTGTAAAGTGTGGGATGCAGTGGAGTAAAGCGAGGGATGCAGTGGAGTAAAGCGAGGGATGCAGTGGAGTAAAGCGTGGGATGCAGTGGAGTAAAGCGTGGGATGCAGTGGAGTAAAGCGTGGGATGCAGTGGAGTAAAGCGTGGGATGCAGTGGAGTAAAGCGAGGGATGCAGTGGAGTAAAGCGAGGGATGCAGTGGAGTAAAGCGTGGGATGCAGTGGAGTAAAGCGAGGGATGCAGTGGAGTAAAGCGAGGGATGCAGTGGAGTAAAGCGAGGGATGCAGTGGAGTAAAGTCGAGGGATGCAGTGGAGTAAAGCGAGGGATGCAGTGGAGTAAAGTGAGGGATGCAGTGTTGCAGAGGTGTAAATCACACTTGTCTGTCTGGGAATCCGATGCACGATTCTGGGTTTTGCGGTTGCCAGGAGAACGTTACTTGCCTGACTGCATTATGCATTATCTATCAAACAATTAAAATCTCACTTTCTTGATATTTTGTCCAGTTCAATAATTTCTTCTGAAAATAAAAATTATTTATACAATAATAATGATAATAATAATATAAGAAGAAAAAATAATTATGAATTAGATGATGCAATTTGCAAATTATTTTGCAAAAATCTTGAAGGTCCTAAAAACAGGCTTAATTTTCTCCGCACAAAAATATGATTGCTTATATTTTGGCCTGAACAGTTCTTGATAGTTTAATGAGATTCACACAAATGACTTTATTGTAATTGTGCCTTTAATAATCATTTAGGCTGCGATGTGCCAAAGGCTCTGCTCTTCACAGCCTAATGAGAACTGTGATATAAATCTGATCTACATTTCACAGGCTAACAGCCTCAAAGAGACACAAGAAACGTCATTTCACAAGGAGCTCCTTTGGTGTGACAATCAATATTTAAAATCACACTGGACTGATGAACTGATTCTGGAAGCAAAGTTGAGGATTTAACACTGCTTTCAGAACAAGCACTAGAACAGCAGTTACACTCCCTCCTGCCAGAGAAGCTCACCATTCTTTCACAATAAGGCAAAGAGACACACACACATGCTCTCTCTCACACACACACACACACTCATCTCAATCACTCACTCACTCAAACACAAATTCTCCTCTCTCTAGTTTGCTTCATAATAGTTGACAAATTTACCTGGCATTATATGATGATTATTGTCGATGCCCTGATGAATTGCTTAAGAAGATCTTAAAGAATCTTCTAAATATATAATTGCTATTTTAAGATATGAAAGTATTCAAAGCTTTTTTTCTTTACCTCTAACGATGATGGTAGTGGATTTCTTGGCCGGATTGCCCACGTTGTTGCTGGCGGACGCACCCTGTAGACCCCGGCGTCCTCGGAGGTGATCGCGGAATTCGTGAGGGTCCCGTCCTTCATCAGGCTCTTCTCCGGCAGAGATCCGGCACTGCTGGTCCAGGTGAGGGTCGGCTGCGGCTCTCCTCCAGTACTGATGCACACCAGAGACACCGTCTGTCCCGGGTTCACCACGATCGGGTCCTCCACCAACAGCTTAATGGAGGCCGGAGCTGCAGAATGGCATGGGACTCATCAAGGCAAGATTCAGAAGTAATATCAGCTGTAATTTACTTCTGAATGCTGTTCGTGGTCAGGGACTATTTTTTCCAGCGGAAGGAAGGCGTTTAGTGATTTTACTTCATTAAAGTTGCACTAAAACATATTTTTTGGCTTTAATATTTGTATTGTGTGGTAACCGTGTTATAAAAGCTACTGGAGGCTAGTGTCTGTATCGTGAATAGTCACTTCTGACTCGTTCAGACACGTTGTGCCTTAGTCACGATACAACACTAGCCTCGAGTGCCTTATTCCTTATACTTCACTGTGAGTATATCGGCGCGTGAAGAGCCTCACCTGTTTTATTGGTCAGTCTGAAGACGACTTTAACGGTCAGCGATGCCGCACACGTTTCGCACGGAGGCGATGCAGCTGTAGTTGGCGTAGTCCTTGGGTCTCAGGTTCTTCAACTTCAGGATCTTCGTTTCCCCCTGGAGCTCAGAGCGAGAGACAGAGAGAAATGTGTGCAAATGTGTGCTTCAATGGGCTTGAACAGATGCGGCAGAACTGGAATCTGGAAACTGAAAGTATAGATTATTAAGCACGTCCATATTTTCAAATTTCCAAAGCCTGATGCAAAAGTTTTATCGCAGGACCGGAAACCATCTTGGGCATTGAGCAGGAGGATCACAATTAAAAAAGGCAAACTGTTCCTCACAAATATGTATTTGTGACAGTCATGTTTCTAGTTATTGAAGTGCCTCAGGGCTCAGTGCTGGGACCGCTTTTCTTCGCCATCTACTTGTCTTCACTAGGATCTTTTGTGAAGACATAGGATCTTCTCTAGGATCTTTTTTCAATGTTAATTTTTTAACAGACAAAATTTTCACAATGAACACAACTATGCTGATTATAAGCAATTTTAATAAATACATTTTAAAAACGTGATAAACCATGCAATGTTTCTGACCTTGTCTGACAAATATGCATCACGTTAAGTTTATTCATTTATGCTAAAACTGTGCAATGCAAAATCTCACTGTGTTTTGAGTGGGTTTACTAAATAAAAATGCCAGCAACTAAATCCTAATAAACAAAACAAAAAACACGGTGCATGAAGGACATGCGTCAGCATTATATGATAAGGCATCATCGCCGACAGCTTTCATCAGCGCCGCGAGTTCATCATCAATCTGTATCTCATTACCGTTCCACTGCAAATCCATTCACTGCGTCGCTCATTTCAAAGACTACCTTTGGAATTTTAATATGCGGAAACGATAAATGCGTCGGCGGCTCCTTATCGTGTTTCTCCACTGCCATTCGGCACCGAAACACCGGGGGTCTTTAGGCCCGTCGGTCCCGAGCGCTTGTAAAGCATCTTCCCATCCCAGAGAAACAGAGCGCTGGCTTTGATGTGGCGTCCCACTCATCACTGTAGATTATAATATCAGACAGACAGAGTCCTCACAACTAAGAGCTTCCCTGGCTTTCATATTCCGACGATCATTCACCCTCTCCCCAAACGTAATTTCATTACGCGGACTGTGTGTATGTCACCTCCTCGTCTGCGTCTGGCTGATAGCGTTCTCGCCGCTCGCCTGTCAAGATCCTGATGGGAAACCAATTGGAATAAAAATCCACAAACGAGATCAGAGAGACAGAAAGAATGAGTGTGTCTAAATAGGAGAAGTGTGTGTGTGTGTGTGTGTGTGTGTGCGTGTGCTGAAGAATAACTGCTATCGGAGAGCTCCATCATTGAACTTTGACGTTTGTGTTTGATTATTATACGCATATATTTGCAATTCTAAGAAGAAAGGGTTCCATATGATTTCGTCTGATTGGGATCATTTGATGGATTTAGTTTCAGTTCATTCGTTTTCTAATTGCAATTTGAATTAAAAGAAAATTAAACAGCTCGTAGACATACTTTATGAAATAACCCATTCAATTATTGACATTTGTCTTTATATAGAACATTTTTGGTCAAGTCAAGAACCCTAGAGTTAAATATAGAACCTTTTTTAGTTACACTTTATTTTGATAGTCCACTTTAGATATTCTACTATAAGTAACTTTGCAACTACATCGAATAGCATTGGCGTTTGCTTAATATCACTTTATTTTGACATTTTGAGGTGAACTCAATTAACCGTCTACTAATACTCTAGAGTTAGTTGACATGTAGTTGTAGTCACAGTTAGTGTAATGTCTAAAATAAAGGGCATTTTTAAAGATGTACAGATAAACTTAATAGTCAATAAACAGAAGATAACGACCCAGCTAACAGGAACGTTCTGGAAAAAGTCATGAACAAACATTATCAGAAGAATGATCTGGTCTATTATTTAGACATCATTCATGGAATGTTTTCTGGATCATTGTATCTGGATGTTTAACATTGTTTAAATGTAGCGGAATGTTTCAGAATGTTCAGAGAACATTTAAAAGTAACATTACGCAAAATAGAATGTTCATAAAAATTAAAAAACTGGAAGTTTGAAGACTAACTTTGAAGAAGCGTAAGAAATAAAGATTTCACGTGTTGTGAGCGAGACTGGATCGGCAGATTCTCCCGTCCCGTGACACACACACACAGAGAGAGAGGAACAGAGAGCCAGGACGAGCGAGTGAGACTATAGCTGTTCCCATGACATCTACAGCGGAAACATCACCAGCTCCTGACGGCTTCCACTGACACACACACTCTCACGCCGGCCTGACGTGTGTGTGAAACGCTGGGAGACGTTTAATGCCAAAGCAAGGCTTCAGTCGGAGGCGGATCTGAGGTGTTGAAGAAGAGCTAATCACCAGCATCACCTTTAAACAAGTACAATCCTCACACACTGATGCTAGACTTCAGTCAACGGTCTTCACCAAAGCTGCGGTTATCTCATCACTAATACAGTAAAAACTGTGAAATATTAGTAGAATCATCTGTTCTCTATCTGAATATACAGTAAAGTATCATTTATTCCTGTGATCAAAGCTGAATTTATCATCATTACTCCAGTCTTCAGTGTCACATGATCTATTATTATCGAGTGTTGAAAACTTTTGTGGAAACCATCCACAAAAATTTCATTTTTCATGATTCTTAGATGAATGGATAGTAAAAATGGTAGTCTACTTTGATACTGTACAATGACCATATTCAAGGACTTCAAAGAATATCATTTACATGAACTAATTTCAGGAGATACACTGTATTAGCAGTGCAAGAACATGATATTCTCCGTCCATATGTATTTCTTGTTTTCAGGTTTCCAGGTCAGAATCTTGTTTTCCCTTTAAATGAACATTTTTCTGACCCTGCCTTGTTTTAAGCAAAAACGTAATATCTTAAACTCATGTTGCTTTTCCAGTAAATGTATCTTGATTTAAGCATGTTCACAAGCTTACACTGGAAAACAACAGTATTACTTTCAGCAAGGGCTATACCACCCCATAGTTGGGTTACTCATTGGGTTATTTTTAACCCAACATTATTAAGTGAGCAGAATGGTACAATGCAAAAAAAATAAATAAATATATAAATAAATAAAGATTTTCTAGTTTCCAGGTACGAATCTTGTTTTCTCTTTGAATTAACATTCATTTTATGACCAAACTCACTTTATTTTGATACATTTCTTCAAGGTTTTCTATCTTCACTTGTGTTTCTTCTACAATAAAAGGATCTTGATTCTTGAATTAAAGGGATAGTTCACCCAAAAATGAAAATGATGTCATGAATGACTCTCCCTCGTGTCATCTCAAGCATTGAAAATACAGTTTGGTCCAAAAATAACAAAAACTCAGACTTTATTCAACATTGTTTTGTCTTCCTGACAATTCTGTTTTCTTATTGTCTTCCATCATCAGCGGCACTGAATGCGGATCCACAACAGAACCGGAACACAACACAATGCTGAATAAAGGCGTAGTTTTTGTTATTTTTGAACCAAAATGTATTTTCGAATGCTTCAAAACACTCTTACTAACCCACTGATGTCACATGACTACTCTGATGATGTCTTTATTTCCTTTCTGGACAAAGACAGTATATCGTACACACATTTCCAATGGAGGAACAGAAAGCTCTCGGACAAAATCTAAAATATCTTAAACTGTGTTCTGGAGACGAACGAGGTCTGATGGGCTTGGGACGACACAAGGGTCATTAATGACATCATCTTCATTTTTGGGTGAACTGACCCTTTGATCATGTTCAGCTTGCACTGGCTCTCAGCACGGGTTTCATTCTTACCTGGGTGAAGAAGGGCTCAGTAGATCTCCACGCCTTTATCAGAGCCCTGCGAGAGCACGTCCCTCCGCGGCTCCAGCTGTAGCGGATGGGCGGGTTTGAGTTCAGCGACGCAGCGCAGGAACACCGTCCGCTCGTAGTAGAACTGCTCCTTCGCCTCCCCGATGCTCTGATGCACCGTCACCACCGGCTCGTCCAGATCTGTGTGTGACACACAGCGCCTCAATCTCACGGCACATTTACTTTTTATTCCGGACAACAAAAGACCCAAATTAAATAAATATAAAAATACAATATGTTGCAACATCCCGAAAGAAGAAAAACAAAAGTATTATAACAATAATTTCAATGTGTCCGAAAGGCGCGGGATGAAGCAGAAGCTTTTTCTGCCACTAAAATCTATGTATATGTTTGTTTCTGGTTAGTGTGTGTCACTTGCCGCATTTTTTCATCGCATATTTTAGCAAACATGGTAAATTCGGTATCAGTCGAAAATTGTATCCCTTAAAACTCACCAAAACAACATTTTGGACCTTTCTTCATGGCTTAAAATATCTTGACTGTAACTCGACACCCTCGCCTCATTTAGTATGCATGGTTCTATGAATATGCAAATGAGCCCCGCCTCCACTCACTCAGATCTGATTGGTTGGACTGATTGGACTCATTGATCTGATTGGTTACAAGGTGGTTTGTGACGTCAGAAACACCAGTGATTTGAAAGTGTGTTTTTGAGACTGTCTTTGGTTCACTGCAGTTTTAAGGAGGAAATACTCAGCAATGCTGAACACTTATGAACACACACATGGTGTGATGTGAACACACCACATTATAAGCGTGATTTTCAGCACAGCACCAGATCTGTGCGTGTGACCGCGTGTGAATCTGCTGGATAAAGATTTCCTGCGCTGTCACCGAGAGTGAAACACGACATCTCTCTGGGTTCGCTCTATTTATACGTTCCTCTGGAGGACAGACCGACGCTGTTGATCAATGACCAGACAGAGCGATCCTTCACGCGGGGACGCTGAACACACACACACACACCAGCGTTAGCTCACGGCCATTCCCACCGGACGCAGGGTCTCTCTTACTGTTCTCGAGGCTTAAAGGACGTCTCAGGTGGATTTAGTTGAGTGAGATATTTCTTATAGTACATACAGCAGTGGACAAACATGAGGACCCTAAATAAGCATCAAAATATGAGGAAAATCATTTAGAAACCTTAAATTTTCTTTGATTAACATTAAAGTTGGCGTATTAGGCTGCTGTCACTTTAAGATCTAATGCACACACACACACGGATCTCACATGCATCCCATTTTCTGGCAACTCTTTACATTCATTTTAGAATCTGTTTACCTCTTTAAGACTGTGCTTGCAAGAATAATTGACAAAACGGACATTTTGGCTTAATTGTGTGTTTTTGTCTTTTAAGAGCTGTCCGAGCTGTCTTTCAGTGCACACAAGTGTGTGTATGTGTGTGTGCCTGTGTGTATAGACGAATCCGACGAGCGTTCTTGTGTAGGCTGCCATCTTGTGGCGACGCCATTACTGGGCTGTTACACCGGCATAGGCATTCATGCACCGGTATGTAAACAAACCTCGGTGATAACGCAAACGCACCCTCGATGACAGCTACAGCCAGGCAGAATGACTTGTTGGGTTGATGATGTTAGATAGTGGCCTCCAGTCACAGATGAAGGTACAAACGATCATACAGATTATTTATGAAAATAGCTTGGCAAGCTAGCTACTAGGCTAACGTTTGCTAACGAGGAAACTATAAAAAGACCTGTCCATTTGGCAACAATAAATAAATAAATAAATAAATGAAATCAAATAAACAAATTCATGTTTTTCATTTGTGTCCATTATTTATCTCATTTTCACATTGCAACAGGCAAGGGTAAGGTAACGTTACAGCTAGAAAGATTACATAATATCGACCAATTAGTGTTTTTAAACCATGGAAATAGGTCAATATAACAGCAGGAGAACAATTATGTCACATAACGTTACATTTAGCTCAGAAAAGCCATTTAATTACCATAGCATGTTAATTGAATAGAAAAAAATAGCAAGAGAGGAGATTTTGCTGATCACTAAATCATATGTCTCATCAAATTAAAATGATAATTCATGTCATTAAATTGTTATTATACGCGAATGTCCACGTCTTGTACTCGCCCAGGAAATCTGTGTAAACCATACACACCAGACAGGGGCAGTCGACCCAGGGTATTCACAATGTTTTCTCTTCAAAATTGAAATTTTACTGCCACCACTGAAACAATTTATAACGAAAACTGTTTACCCACTCGACATTATACAATGGGTAACGTTTTAACGTTAGTGACAGTCGTAAATCGCGGGCTGTTTATTCCAGTGGACGCAAGTTGCAACTAAAACAATAGGAGGCAATGGCGCAACGCTACCCAGCAACAGCTCAGTAATGGCGCCCGCTTACTTCCGGTAGTTTCGACGGATTCGTCTATACACATACATAATGTGTCTAAACAAATATCCCTTGTTTATCTCACATGAGGGCGCTCACAGGACGAGTGCAGAATGAATGGAGGTCTATGGAGATATAACCCTCAAAATACACTTTTCTCATGATTTTTTGTCTAGTAATTTGAATGTTGTATTCGAAACGAGATGCAAATAAATTACACATTGCTGGGTGTTAGATTTTTTAGAGTCACTTATTTGCTTTAAAAAGTCTTTTAAAATCATCGTACGGCCAGAGATACTGCTTTACGACAACCCTTCAGTCTTGCTTTGGCGCTCTGCTCTTTCTAGAAGAGTTTCTGTAAAATTAAATTTGTTCACATTCTGGACCGGACGCCACGATGCCATCAAGCGGTGTCTCTGGTCGTAATCAGTCCGTTACTGACCAATTAGCGTTCATTAGCAGAATGCTAGCATGTTATGGGCAACAACAACTCAACCTGTAAGAAATGGAAAGGACACAGAGTACTCGTTCATTCAACGTTCGACCTATAACCCATGTTGAACTCGCAAAACTACAATCAAATTTGCTACACACAAAGCCGTGTAGCTCCATAGACTCAATAGGACTTCGGCTGTAGACGGGCTCTGGTAATACTAACCAGTATTGAGGGAGGTGTGTCACGTGTGTGTTTATGTTGAATTGCGTAAAGCAGTTTGTGTTTCTCGCTCATTCTCATTGTCTCTTCTCACGAGACTTCCTATTTCCATATGATCGGTACATTAGTCCCCATGTTGGTTTTCCGTCTCTATTCTCACCGGAACAGATTATTTAACCATCCAAATAATTTCAAACGGTTTTATTAAGTTAAAGTACTTGCCAAGTTTAAAATATCATGAATGAATTTTCTCAAGGGCACCTCAGTCATATAGACAGATGTACAGAGAGAGAGGAAGATTCCTGGAAATATCTCAGAGGAATTCTTGATTTAGAGATCTGCTTCATGGTTCTCCTGAGTCCACTAGAGAGGACAAAAGACACAGATGAGTCAAACAATAGCGAGTCGATGCGGCACTCATGTGGAGAGCAGCTCAGATCTGTAGACGAGCCGCGCTGATCATATCTATATGAGACATTATTAAGATATTAACGAGACTGTACGCGTGATTCTTCTGTGAGATGGGTGTTTAACACAGTGCAGAATTGGACAGATTTACTGGTTTCTCACGGAAACGTTCTCGTGCGTGAAATCCAAATGACACATCATTTTACTTGCTCATTGATACTTTAAAGACATGCATTTGCATAACCGTCTGAGTTCCTCAGTGTGAAGTGGGATATTTTCATCATGAACTCCAGCAAGTTTGACCAGCTATCATGGATGTGAATCCAAACTGATTACAGCTGACCTTTTCATCCCGTAACGACACTAATAACATCCTCGACTTATACCATTAAGATATACAGAGCAGATTTTAGTGTCCTCTCGCTCGCCGAAGGCCCGAACGTAATCAGCGAGTGGACGCCGCCACCTTGAATGCTGATTCCTCACTTTCATTAAGACATGTTCTGCACCGCAGGCCCTTAATCAAAATCTAGAGGCGGTCAATACTTCATCCAGGATCCATTATCGCAACGCAGGTCGAAGCAATTACCTCCACGGAGACGGCTACACGGACACGATGAAGCGATGGAGTCGGGGCGTTTTGGCAGAGCAGATTGTTTTAAATAAATACACTGATTCATTACACCGATGTGCCTCCAATTCACAGCCTGTCTGCCATTTTGGTTTCAGCCGGAATGAAGGTTTGATTATGCAACTAGATTTGAGAGTTATATCGTCTTCACTGCGACTGTTTTGAGGTCTAGAATCCACTGTTTAAAATTGTTTTTTGTGCATTATTAATAATAGAGACATTCATGCTAAAATATATAATTAGCAGCTGTATTCAAAGTCAGCCACATGTGGTTTTTGACCACTGAAAATGGGTTTAATTTACTCATAGAGCCACATTTAGACCCTCATATCTCCGGGATTGAATCATATTAGGCCTTAAAAATGGAGATGGCAAGAGACAAGTTTGTTGAAAACCAGAATCTAAAAGGATATTAAGATATCTTTAATACTTCTTGAGTTATAGCCATGCAAACTTTGGGAAAAGAACATGTTTGGCTCTCAGGTACATTGAAGAGGGAGAACGAGATGCATTTCTAGTTTCAACATTATTTGTTCTTTAAACATTCCTCTTTAAAAGACAAAAGTATCAGCTCTATGCACACCCACATTTTGTTCTTGACCACTGAAAATTTACTCAGGGAGTCAGATTGAGATCTCCATATCTCTGGGATTGAATCATATAGGGCATTAAAATAGTCGAGCCAAGAGAACAGTTTGTTGAGAAGCAGAATCTAAACGGATATTAATATATCTTTAATTCTTCTTTAGATACAGCCGTCCAAACTTTGGAAAATAAATACAATTGTCACCTTAGACTGACACATTCTAGAGGAAAACGATATATTTCTAGTTTCGACATTATGTGTTCTTTAGACATTCCTCTTTAAAAGACAGTAGCAGTGGTTGGAAAGTGACCTGCGCTGACAATGTGAACAATTTACTCACGGAGCCACTTTGAGATCCTCATATCTCTGGAATTGAACCATATTGGGCATTTAAATTGGGGATGCCAAGAGAAATGTTTGTTAAGAACCAAAATCTAAAAGGATGTTGAGATATTATTAATCGTTCTTGAGTTACAGCCATGCAAACTTTAAAGAAAAGTGCTTTTCACATTTTTGAACTGTCACAATTGGCATATGCAACAAGCATTGAGTAAGTCAGCAGATTTCACTAACAAACCTACATATCTATATGAAAGTAATGAAATAAGGAAATCTTTCTAAAGTAATATTCCCCTCCTGTAATATTGCTCTAAATGATTTTTTTCATTTTGACCCCATTACAAAAAATAGTGCATTTACTCCATAAATATTCATCCATGGCATTTAATATTTGGGCTTTTTAAACCTATAATGGAAGTTGGCAAATTTTTCCTACTATTTTTACACAGAAAACAGCGCACAAATGTCAGCCGGGTCTCCGGTGTCACGTGTAATCCAGTCAGGACACTGATTAGTGTCAGCCGGTCGGGGTGAATTTAATTCCAGCGCTGTAACCGACGGCTTGATAGGCCTGATGGGTGTTTGGTCTATAGATCACAGCAGGAGATCGCTGTGCGTTTGATTAAACTCACAGTCAGCGCTGTCACTGTTGTGATGGCATCTAACGGAGAGATAGAGTGAAGAGAAACGCTCGATTCTTTCCCTCCGCATGCTTATTAAGGCCTCGTGCTGCTTCTTTCACAGCAGTCTGTGAGGTTTCATACCTTTAACATGGATTACACTAAAGAAGGTCCTCCATATACTTATATTACCTAGACTTTAATACTTGTATTCATCAAGGACGCATTCAATTTTACAAAGTGTCAAAGAGGAAATATATAATATTACACAAGATTCTATTACTACTAATGCTGTTCTTTTGAACTTTCTATTCAAAGAATCCTGAAAAATAAAACGTAATCACGTTTTCACAGACATCTGATAACTATATCTTGACATTAGAGTGATTGTTTACACTTTACTGTATATTCACATTGAAAACTGATGATTTACATTGGAATAATATTTCAAAATTTTTACTGTATTTTTGATCAAATAAATGCTGCTTTGATGGACTTCTTTTAAAAATGTATCAGGACTCAAACCTTTACTTAACACAATAACGACAGAAAATCCCCAAAGGATCACACATAGTACATGACCACCAAACCGAATAAAACACTCAAACCTGCTTTCCATTGCAGGTAATTGGCATCGAAACAGCCACACTGTCAGCGAAAGGTTGATGAGAGTTTGTTTGAAATTCATCATATTCTTAAGCCAGTGCACAAATTTACATATTTATCCCGGTTTGCTCCCAGGGCCCAATTCATGTTTATGAATAAATAAACTACACCCTACAGAAGATGCACACCAGCAGAAAACATTTACTCATTATCTCAAAGTCACTCGTCCACTGGAAAAAAAATGTTTATGTTTTCGTGTGTGTGTGTTTAAATGCAAATGAGCTGCAGGTCCCGCCCCCTTTTCTAGAGAAGGGCGGGGCCTCCGATGGCAACAACAAAATGGGGGAAACATCATGTGGAGGTTTCCAGAAATGTCCAAAATCAGTGTTACTGTACATATACACTACAGTAATGTGAGTAGTGATGGTTTAAGGGTGAAAAGCCAACTAACTCATTAACTTCATCCTCACAGTGTCCATGTAAAACAGCCTGTGGTCTGGCCTGAACAGTTTTCATCTTCCCCCCGCTGAGCTCAAACACACACACACACACACACACACTTGATGGATGATCGCACGTATCAGGAGCGGATGCTGAAACCCTGACCCTCGCAGGCGTGAGATGAAGTGTCCGCTTTAGAAACTGCGCTGGAATCAGTTCTCAGATGAAAGCTGCTTTTACCAAGGAAGGAATCCGCTTAGAATGAGACGCATTAAAACGCAGCACACACACACACACACAACTCCCTCGTCTGCAATTACGCATTCAGCAAAACACAATCGATGGATCCTCTCCATCTTTATAACACGCTGCCATGATATAACTGTCAGATGCACTTCATAAAAGAATATGGAAGTCACGCGCATAATTGGAAGCTTTCCTGGTCCATTATTCATGAACGCGAGACTACTGTACGCACTTCGGTGCTCGTAAACAAGTGCAACTCTGCAGTCAAACTGCGTTTCGTTTCTGAGACGGATTATACGCTAAAAAATATATATGTTCTTCCTCAGTGTTTCTGTCTCTAATTTCCAGCACAAATATCACAAGAGTCTTTAATCAAGACACATTTACTGGAGAAAAAGCAAAACGGCTGAAGATATGAAGTTAAAAATGCATCAAAATGAAGCGAGTTTGTGCCGAACAGAACATATATCTGTCGCGAGGTCAAAGATTATTTTTCTGAAACCATTGACAAATATTTTTTCTTATTTTCAGTGTATATTCATATGCGTGTGTGTCTGTTCGTATATGTGTGTGTTCGTAAGTGTTTATTCATAAGCGTGTGTGTTTGCTTCAGAAGGCCGTCCTGCTGTTTGACATTCAACGAGTGCAAAACAAGTCCTAAATAATGCAGAGGATATTCTCATCTGAGAGCAGGAGGACGAGACACTGCTTCACACACTTCTGAAAACACTCTGAACGAACACGTCTCAATATTCCTCATTATAATGATCAATATCGTAGAATAAAGGGGCGGAGCCTGGTTGAGTTAGTTAGTAGTGTGTTAAACTGGCGGTTATGGAAAGGGCGGGGCATTTCCCAAACACACTCGAACCAATCACAACACACTGCTCCAGCCGACCAATCAGAGCACAGTGTGCTTTCAGGAGGAGGGGCTTCATAGAGACAGGAAGTAAACAGAGCGTTACTGACAGACTGGGAAGAGAGGAGCCGCAACAATGGAGAATATGAGGAGAATAATCAACATTCAAGCAGGAGAACCTGTTCTAGGAGAGCCTGAACACATCAAGACTGTGAAAGAGTGTGTTAACATGCTAAATAATCAGGATTAGTGTCAACAATGTTCTGTTGGGTGCAGTTCACAACCTCACCACTAGAGGCTGGTAAAACTTACACACTGCACCGTTAAGACTAATACTGAGGGATGTGTTTAGTCATATCGTTAACTCACGTCCTCTTCATCAGTGACTGAAGCTTTGATGGAGATTACGACTCTGTCAATGAATGGTTCTCTGCTCTTCATCAGTGAGCGGTGTTGCTCTTCTTGGTTCGGTGTCGATGGATCTCAGACTCGTTCTCGGGGATAATGAGCGCCATAGGGAAGTGAGAGGAGTAATGAATCTCTTCCTCTTCTCTCTCAGAGACAGTGGCGTCTGCCGGCCTTCATCACCTCCACAATTCATCTCTGCGGAAAACAAGCCACTGACCCGCGGCGCTCCCAGACCAAACACACACACACACACCACCAAAACAAGACAGAACAAACGCCGGGACCAAACGCTCCACGTAATTGACCCAATCAAGACATCCACAATTGAAAGCAGAGCTCCAGAAACCTGTGTTTTGCTCCACTAGTTCTGGAGAACTGAAGAAAATGTTTCTCTTCAGCGGCTTTCAGATCAACGTGTGATCGGCAACCACTGGATCTCTGAGTGAGTGGAGGCGGGGCTCATTTACATATTTATAGAACCGTGCATACTAAATGAGGCGAGGGTCTAGAGTTACATTCAAGCTATTTGAAGCCATGAAGACATTTTCTCAAGGGAAAAAAATTAAATATGTAATTTAGGAGATCAAAGATGAGTTGTAATCCACTTAACTGTCACTGTCCCACAGGTGCGACATTGCCACTATATTTTTAAATCAATTATATCTTAGTAAATACCTTTAGTAATATTGACAAACTATATATCATTTGAAAGCTTACAATCTCTAGTTTCCATATTTGGTGACTGACTTTCAAAATATATTACAGAGGAACCATAATTTATCAATATGCAACAAGAATATTTTCATACTCATAAAGCGAGTTCATACTTTATTTTAAAATAGCAGAGAACATGAAAAATCATGAAAAAATGGTAGATACCTCAGTTTGTTTTCATGCCAAAAGTTCTAAAGATAGCATCCATACAATTATTTTGGAAAAAAAGGACTGAAAAGTTGGAAATATCAAGAAAAAAATAATGGAGGCGCCCTTATATGGGCAGTAATGGAGTCTGATTGTGCCCTAGTGAAAAAGTTTGGTACTGCGCTCAAACAAAATCTCACTGAAAGCGAATTTTTTGAGATATCAACCTAAAATTTGAAACACAACTTGGCTTTGATTTTTCTGCAGTTTTAGAGTAGCCCAGGTTTTGAAAATATATATTTTATGTAAAATATAAATAATTAATATTTTTCCATTGTACATTTCCATAAACTCAAACTTCTATAACTTTTTTTCTGTTTAACTTTCTTAATTTATTTCACTTCTACAAAAATCTGCCAAATGTCTTCTTTAAAACAAGACCAATCATATGTCTATATTCCAAAGCATTCTTGAATTACAACCATTTAAGTTCGAAATGTGCATTTTCATGTCTATTCAAAAAAGAGGGGGTGACAGTTAAAGTTAGTTATTTAAAAAATAGTTGTAGATAACATTTTAAGCGACTTCAGAGTAAAAATAACAGCGAAATGAAGGAAAACAATCAGTGAGTCATTAAACATATGTGACGTGCTGATACTGTTAGTTTTGTTAGACAAACAACAAAACTGATTTACATAAACGGCATCTTTAATGACAATGTTTTGCAATTGTATTTTTTCATTTTTTGTATGTCAATGTAGTCTAATTGTATTTTTTACATTTCCTAAAAAACATTTGAGTAATTATATGATGACGAATCTGAAGCTTCAGGTCTGTTAAGGACAAAAATGTCTTACACACGTGTAGAGTAATAAATACTGTTAATTAATCTAATTGAGATCGCATTAACGCTAGATGTTTTGCTATAAATTACAGACATGCATCTGAGGACTATTTCTCAGTTATTTTGTTTTATTCCAGATTCAATCATAGACTCGTTCACACACTCTTCAAACACAACGCTTTAAATCTCTTGACAAACTCAAAGACGTAAATGACGTGTGTGTGTATTCTAAATTAAAGACACAGGTTGCACTGAATGTCCGAAACTGCACGAGATCAGCCGCTCACACACACACCTCTGTGATGCTGTCGCTCACACACACACCTCTGTGATGCTGTCGCTCACACACACACCTCTGTGATGCTGTCACTCACACACACACCTCTGTGATGCTGTCCCTCACACACACACCCTCTGTGATGCTGTCCCTCACACACACACCTCTGTGATGCTGACACTCACACACACACCTCTGTGATGCTGACACTCACACACACACCTCTGTGATGCTGACACTCACACACACACCTCTGTGATGCTGACACTCACACACACACCTCTGTGATGCTGACACTCACACACACACCTCTTTGATGCTGACACTCACACACACACCTCTGTGATGCTGTTTGTGAATGTTGGTTGTAACGATGGTTTAGGGAAACACGACTCATTGAACTGATGATAACGACAGAACTAGCGACTGTAGTCTATTGTCTAACGATACTATCAGGACACACACCCCTGTTCAGTCAATATGATTTTTCTTTTACTAAAGTAAATTGACTGTAAATCTCACAGCTCCGTCTCTAAACACACAGTAAACACACAGCGAGTGTGACCCGTGCTCATGCAGAGAGATTGCTCATCAGAGGCTTTTCCTGCGCAGGAATTATCCTCAGCGGCACCTGTCAACATTCAGGCCTGAACACCACTGAATATCAGGGAGAAAAATTAATTATGTTAGGCATAATGAAAATTACGCCTATTTTATTGATATGAGAAATTTAATAAAAGAAGCAAGCACAACAATGTATTATTAAATTTGCACATAATGAATATATAATTTAAATCACAAAGGTTTTCTTTTTCATTGCAGCAGTGAGAATTGTGTGTGTGTGTGGGGGGGGGGCAGTTTTTGGACAGTTTTTGAAAGATTTACCCACACGGGCAATTAAAAAGACAGTCCTTACCAAGGGTCACGGGACGCCGGGGAATGCGGCGAATAACAGAGCGCTCTGAAAAATAACTGCAATAAAAATAGACGAGACGAACAGAGGTCTCAGATATGTCCTCTGTGAAGGAGACAAAACAAAAAGGTCATATCAGTGTCCTCAGTTTGTGTGTGTTTGGGAACGAGGCGCTGGGATGTTCTGACATTTACATCTCCGTCAGCACTGAAGCTGGAAACATGCCCTTCACATCAGGTCACACAACAACATCAGGTCACACTCACTACACAACTGACTCACAGCACGATTTAACCCACGAGAGAAGAGGAGGAGACAAGAGACAAGAGAAGAGTAGAGATGTGAATATATGAGAAAGATGAGAAAATATGAGAAAGTTGTAAGATAGACGAGAAATTCAGAGTGGCTGGTAACTTTGTAAAAGCCCTCCCCACAGTGGCTGGTGAGCAAAAATGTTAAAAAAATATAAAAAAAATAAGGAAGTCTAAAACTACATACTGTATCACAATGATAAGAAACGCTGCGAGACCCTCTTTCTGAACAGAGTTTCTCATTAACTTCAGTGAGTGTCTGTAGAGCTGATGAAGATGGGAACCAACTGAGCAAAGCATCCTGGGAAATCACCTCTGAATTCCCTGTAATAAGCCGATCCATGCGCCACAGCGGGTCTGAGGACAGAGACTGATCCGGAAACAGCGGAGAATGAGATCTGTGACGGCACACTGAAATATTACAGAATTTAAACTGAATTAACATGGAATTCACATTATTATAATTAGCCTCAAAAGTCACATGACAATTACTTATGCGTCTAATGAGAAATTATTATATATCAAATGTTTTGAATCCATTGATTTCAATAGGGATGCCGAGGTTGTAGATTAAAAATGCAAGATCATTTTAAAAATAAACAGAAATATTCAAGAATTGGAAAATTATTCAATCAAGAAATGTTATGATGATAAAGGAATTAGAAATATTTGAGACCCTGTACTATAATTATATAATTATAAGAATTAGTATATATATATATATACACCGGTCAAAAGTTTAGGGTCGGTAAGATGTTTTATGTTTTTAAAAGAAGTCTCTTCTGCTCACCAAGGCTGCAATTTTTTGATAAAAAATACACAAAAAACACAGTAATATTGTGAAATATTATGACAATTTAAAATGACTTTTTTATGTTAATATATATTAAAATGTAATTTATTCCTGAATTTTCAGCATCATTACTCCAGTCTTCAGTGTCACATGATCCTTCACAAATCACTCTAATATGATGATTTTATGCTCCAAAAACATGTATGATTATTATCCATGTTGAAAACAGTTTTTGACATTTTTATTTCAGGATTCTTTGATGAATAGAAAGTTCAAAGAACAGCTTTTATTTAATTAGAATCTTTTCTAACATTATAAATGTCTTTACTGTAACTTTTGATCAATGTAACTCATCCTTGATGAATAGAAGTATTGATTTCTTATTTATTTCCCCCAAAAATAAAATACAAATTCTTACTGACCCCAAACTTTTTAAAGGGTAGTGTTTAATGTAACAAAAGCTTTCCATTTCAGATAAAAGCTGTTCTTTTGAACTTTCTATTCATCAAAGAATCCTGAAATAAAAATGTAAAAAACTGTTTTCAACATGGATAATAATCATACATGTTTTTGGAGCATAAAATCATCATATTAGAGTGATTTGTGAAGGATCATGTGACACTGAAGACTGGAGTAATGATGCTGAAAATTCAGGAATAAATTACATTTTAATATATATTAACATAAAAAAGTCATTTTAAATTGTCATAATATTTCACAATATTACTGTGTTTTTGTGTGTATTTTTTATCAAAAAATTGCAGCCTTGGTGAGCAGAAGAGACTTCTTTTAAACACATAAACAATCTTACCGACCCTAAACTTTTAACCAGTAGTATATATATATTTTTTTTTTTTCAAAAATCATTAGGATATTAAGTAAAGATCATGTTCCATGAAGACATTTAGTAAATGTCCTACTGTAAATATATAAAACATGTATTTGTGTGAGTGAATGCAGCACAATCGCCAACATAAACGCAAAACTTTACAGGAGATTTCTCAATGTTTGGATATTTTTGCACTCTCAGATTCCAGATTTTCAATAGTCGTGTCTAAGTCAAATATTGCCCTATCCTAACAAACCATACATCAATGGACAGCGGATTCATTCATCTTTCAGATGATGTATAAATCTCTATTTCGGATTTCATGTGACTGGTTTTGTGGCCCAGGGTCAGATATAATAAATAATACAAATTAAATTGAAAAGTGTGAAATAAAGCTAGCTTTAGGAGACATGTGCACCCGTCCTCTCTCTGGTTTTAATCTGGAGCGTTTCCCTCCAGCAAACCTGTTTTAATGGATCTGTCCATCGTGCCGACGGCACACTTACAGAGACGGCCTGACAGAGACAAAATCAGCCCAACACAATATTTCATGTTTCAGCGATGAAGGTGTTTAGAGCCTCGCGTCCAAAGCAGCAATTTCAATGCTAAATAACAATCAAGGCTACAGTGTGCTAAAAATAACCGGCGCTGGCAGCGGCCCATCAATTACACTCGACCCTCGGGGACGGCTTTAGCATTTCTCCAGAGGAACGCCGCGTTCAGCGAGATTCTCCAGCTAATGAAAAACACAGAACCAAGGCATACGGCGAGGCCGGAGAAAAGGTTGCATGTTTAAAACAGCAGCAGGAGGAACGAGTGACATTCAGACTCGTCATAGTCCTGAAACAGCAGATATACGGCCGATTTACATCACAAACATGCACAAAACCAGTCCATGACATCTGATGCATATTCACACTCATGCATTCACATTTACAGTCACTTTTGATCTTAGAGCTGAAGGAGGCTTTCATTTACAGTATACTTTTGTCTCGTTTTCCATTGCAAATATCTATAATATTTTCTACATGTACAAACATTTACTTTAAGCAAATATACTTCAGATCATCAAACTTGCACAGCCGTATTGACCCCGATATAAACCTGCTCATACGGCACCTCAAACTAAAGCGCTTCCTTTATTACGGATAATCTCAGATTCTGGTCACGTCTTTCAAAAGCGTGTGGAAATATCCTCTCCTCTTCTCTCTACAGACTTCAGTTCAAAGCACAAACATAATCCCAGCGTTCTGATCCACACCTTCCACAGGCCGACCTGGACCGAATACGGGAGTAAGTGAAGACGGATGGCCTTTCGAGACAAACCTCTTACAGGAAGTGCCATCAAACGTTGAGTACTTGGATGTGGAATATCTCTGTAACGTTTTATCCTTAATCGCTTTAGTTTAACGTCGTATAATGTTTTTTATGTTTCAGAATGTTCAGAGAACAATTACAGCAAAAGTTTGCAGAATGATATGTTCGCATAGCCAAAAAAAAGTTTTTCATACCTTTAAAAAACTGGACATTTTAAACGTTAAGACATAATGTTTTCCTAACTTAGTTCACTCAAAACTGACAATTAGCCCATGATTTACTCTCCCTCAAATCATCCTAGGTGTGTATGACATTCTTCTTTCAGTTGAAAACAATCTGAGTTATAATAATGTCCGGGTTCTTCCAGGAAGGCTCTTGTTTCTGTTTTGAAGTCCATAAAAGTGCATCTATCCATCATAAAAGTGCATCTATCCATCATAAAAGTGCATCTGTCCATCATAAAAGTGAATCTGTCTATCATAAAAGTGCATCTGTCCATCATAAAAGTGAATCTGTTCATCATAAAAGTGCATCTGTCCATCATAAAAGTGCATCTGTCCATCATAAAAGTGCATCTGTCCATCATAAAAGTGCATCTGTCCATCATAAAAGTGCATCTATCCATCATAAAAGTGCATCTGTCCATCATAAAAGTGCATCTGTCCATCATAAAAGTGCATCTGTCCATCATAAAAGTGCATCTGTCCATCATAAAAGTGCATCTGTCCATCATAAAAGTGCATCTGTCCATCATAAAAGTGCATCTATCCATCATAAAAGTGCATCTATCCATCATAAAAGTGCATCTGTCCATCATAAAAGTGCATCTGTCCATCATAAAAGTGCATCTGTCCATCATAAAAGTGCATCTGTCCATCATAAAAGTGCATCTGTCCATCATAAAAGTGCATCTGTCCATCATAAAAGTGCATCTATCCATCATAAAAGTGCATCTGTCCATCATAAAAGTGCATCTGTCCATCATAAAAGTGCATCTGTCCATCATAAAAGTGCATCTGTCCATCATAAAAGTGCATCTGTCCATCATAAAAGTGCATCTGTCCATCATAAAAGTGCATCTATCCATCATAAAAGTGCATCTGTCCATCATAAAAGTGCATCTGTCCATCATAAAAGTGCATCTGTCCATCATAAAAGTGCATCTGTCCATCATAAAAGTGCATCTATCATAATAAAAGTGCATCTGTCCATCATAAAAGTGCATCTGTCGCAAGAAGAGTGGATCATTTTCATTTTTGGTGAACTGTCCCTTTAATGGGAAGATTAGCTAAATGTTATTATAACATATATGTGTTAGCATGGATTTCTCCACTGAACATTGAGAAGAAACTCAAAGGAGATGAACTCACAGTAGACGTCCACCCTGATGGACTTGATGGCCGGAGACCCGAGACCGTTCTCGGCCTTACAGTAATAGCGTCCGCCCTGATGTCTCTGGATCTTGGAGATGTGGAGGGTTTCGTTGAAGACGCTGGAGTCCTGGAAGCGGTCCGAAACACTGCCTGCCGTCTTCGTCCATCGAATCTGCACCAGAAGGAAAAATGGGTAACAGTGTTTATTTTACAGTGTCCTTGTTACACACGTGACCCTGGATCACAAACCAACAATATGGGTCAAAATTATTGATTTTTCTTTTATGCCAAAAATCATTAGGACATTAAGTAAAGATCATGTTCCATGAAGACATTTAGTAAATATCCTACTGTAAATATATAAAACATGTATTTGTGTGAGTGAATGCAGCATTTTTGCACTCTCAGATTCCAGATTTTCAATAGTCGTGTCTCAGCCAAATATTGCCCTATCCTAACAAACCATACATCAATGGACAGCGGATTCATTCAGCTTTCATATCATGCACTGTTTACATCTTAATTAAAAAAAAAAAATTACCCATGTGACTGGTTTTGTCCCAGGTTCACATATCTTACACATGTACTTACTGTAGCAATTAACAGTAAATTATAATATTACATGCAGCTAACCCTCAACCTAATCTTAATCCCTAACCAGTAAGTATGTAGTTAATTAATATTAGGCTACTCGGTACTTAAATGTATAATTACATTGTTACAATGACACCTTAAAATAAAGTGGAACCAAAAAGTGACTCAAATCTCTAATCGTACCATATTAAGTCTTCTGCACTCGGCAAACGTCACATATCTAGTTTTTACTGGTCAATTTGGAGATTTAGCTCTATTTTGCTTCCATAATGTCTTCTTTCAGACTACTGGAAAATTAAGATTTAATTGCACTTAATCTATTTGCATCTATTGATTTCAATTGTACTACATCAGCTTATAAAGTTTTTATCTCCACTTCAGAAGCACGTACAAGCACCAAATCATACAGTTTTATTCCTATCTATATTGTAAAGGATTTAACAGAGGGGTTTGTTCATACAACCATTCACTTGATATTTATTTAACACTTTAATCCTAAAAAACACACAAATTCTGGTAGGTGACAGTATTTTCAGATTTATGAATATGTCAACAAAATGAAACAGAATTTCACTGTTTAGATATCGTTTTTGAAAATTAGTGCATATTCGAATTAGATAATGGCTATTTACATATACACACATACTTTTTCATAAAATATTAAGATATTAGTTATTATTTTTACCCTATTTACCTGCGGTGCCTTGCCTTAAAGGTCCAGATTTTACATGCAGATGCAACAGAAATAATATTTTGCACGTCTTTATCCAACCCAACAGCGTTTCTATAAACACCCACACACCACATTATGCATCTGAACTCTGCAAGGCGAAGCTTGTTTGTCAGAATAAATCTGGAACGCATGAAACTTCCGACCTTGAAAGCAACGAATCACGTTGTGAATTAAACTCGCTGCTTACACTTTAGATGCTCTCTGCTTTTGTCACAAGCGTATTTATAAATGTTCAAGTCCTTTAGCAGGTGAAGGCCCGACGACTGGGAGAAACTCATGAACCGAGTTCCGAAAAACATTCGTTTCCAGGATGTTTTGTTTGTAGTTCTCGATCCTCAAATCAACTATTTCTGACATTCCCCGTAAAACAAACCAACATGAAGTACACATACTTTTACATACAGAGCTGTTTTTACAGAAATAACATCATTTAAAAGAATTTGCTTGCTTAAATGCATGTTATTTACAAATAAATAAAATATTTTAAAGTTAAAATTTACAATTTTAAAAGTGCTCCTCGCCCACTTATTCTTACATCTTTATATACGTAATTTCATAATTACTTCTATTGTCTTTAAAACGTGGTTATACAGCCAAATGTACTGACAAACATTTATGATATAAGCTAAAATTTAGTTACATACCTGGAAAGTTGTGAAATATACAGTTTTCAAGTCGGTAAGATTTTTTATGTTTTTAAAAGAAGTCTCTTCTGCTCACCAAGGCTACAATTATTTGATTTAAAAAAAAAAAACAGTAATATTGTGAAATATTATTACAGTTTAAAACAGTGGTTTTCTATGTGAATATACAGTAAAGTGTAATTTATTCCTGTGATCAAAACTGAATTTATCATCATTACTCCAGTCTTCAGTGTCACATGATCCAACAGAAGTTTTTATAATATGATGCTCAAGAAACATGTATGATTATTATCCATGTTGAAAACAGTTTTTTACATTTTTATTTCCGGATTCTTTGATGAATAGAAAGTTCAAAAGAACAGAATTGATCTGAAATGGAAAGCTTTTGTAACATTAAACACTACCATTCAAAAGTTTGGGGTCAGTAAGAATTTATTTTTTATTTTTGGGGGAAAGAAATTAGAAAATACTTTTATTCATCAAGGATGAGTTACATTGATCATAAGTTGCAGAAAAAGATTATATTTTAAATAAATGCTGTTCTTTTGAACTTTCTATTCATCATAGAATTTTGGGGGAAAATGGTACAACATTGAAAATAATAATTGATGTTTTTTGAGCATAAAATCATCATAATAGAATGATTTCTGAAGGATCATGTGACACTGAAAACTGATGTGTGATCAGCAACAGTAATGATGTTGAAAATTCAGCTTTCAAATTACATTTTAAAATATATTAAAATAGAAAACAGTCGTTTTAAATTGTCATAATATTTCACAATATTACTGTTTGTCATTTTTTTTTTCATCAAATAAAGCAGCCTTGGTGAGCAGAAGAGACTTCATTTACAGTAAAAACAAGAATCTTACTGATCCAAAACTTTTGACCGGTAGTGTATATTTAAATATATTTATTATGCCGAAGTTGAAATTTAGTACATTTAAGATTATGTTGAAGTGTACCATCAAATAACACACTAGAGTTACTTCTTGCTCAACACAACATTATTAAAACTTAATCTGAAATTATTGCAAAGCTTTTACTCTCTTTAGGTGAAACTAAGTGGCCTTTTACTCATGTTCTTCATGTCATCAACTCCAACTTTAAGATTTGAAGCGCACATCAATGCATTGAGCACACTTGTTGTTTCCACAAGGGTTTTGAGTTTCGTCGTGTGTGTGTGTGTGTGTGTGTGGCACTATGTCACAGTCACTCGTTTGTCAAACAAATGCCAGCGCGAGTCCTCTGGGAAGCCCTCCTCGCCGTTTCCGTTTGACAATGCCAATGTCAGTTTAGCTCTGCTGAGACGGTGTGTGTTCTGCGGAGTCAAGCCGAGTGACGAGGTGAAGCACACACAGATTTACTCCAGCGTCCCGTCGGCTGTGGAGGCGAGGGGAGGATTGGATGGGGATCCAGTGTCCCAGTCGTGGGATCTTGGGAAAGCCGGGAACTCGATAGAAGGAGGGTCTGTTTTTGTCAGTCAGGTTTGGATGAACTCATTAGTCCTACACTGCAAAAAATGCTCAGGATCTTTCTCTCGTTTCCAGTCCAAATATCCAAAAATCGTTAAATCATGATGCATTTACATGAGTAAGAGATGGGGGGATGAAATTAAATTTACTTCACTATATTACTATTAAATCCTAATCTAGTCATGACAAACTATATATCGTTGGAAAGGTCTAAGACTCCTAAATAGATATTTTAGGTCTGTTTTTTCTTACAAATTATGAATGAACAGTAATATATGAATTTATGACAAGAGTGCGCCTCAAAAAATCAATTACAGGAGTTTCTGACATTTGTCACAAAAAGTCGACACACACACTTTTAATAATTGAAACTTTGGTTTTTAGTGCTAAAAGTTCATAATAAAACATAATTAGTATTTGTCAATTAAAAAAAAGATAAAATTATATTTTAAAAAGTAAGGTAAGAAGTCCTCTAAAAAGTATAATATATTATATATATAAATATATATTTTTTATTATTATTATATCACATATTTTAGTAGTTATCATAAATTAGGTATCATTTGAAAGCTTACGAACTCAGAATTCATCCTGTGAAAACCATTTTGAAATTGGACGTTGTGTTACCATAGAAACAGTATTTTTGTATTAGGCCCCTCCCCTTTTGGGCATCATCTTTCATAATTTATTATCAAAACCTTTTCTAATCTTGACAAAACACATATTGTCAGAAAGGTCTGAGTCTCAAGGTTCCATATTTAGTGACAGAAGTGATATTTTGATAGAAATTTATTAATTTGTTATGGCAAAATGCATACAATTAAATTCAATGGAATTGATGGCACCTGGCTATTTTGGTATAACGCCTAAACAAAATCTCATGCGAACTTCAATTTTTGTGATATCAACTTCAAATTTGGAACACAACTTGGTTAGATATATAGCTTTCATTTTATAGTAATTTTATAGTAAAACATTTTTGTAAAATATTTATTTCATATTAAAAAAATATTAATAAAGTATATTTGATTTACTGTAAAGTATAACTTCCATAACTTTTTCATACTTTAATTTTTTTAAGTTCTTTCAAGACCAAACTTAGGTCTATATTCCAAACATTCTTGAATTACAACCATTTAAGTTTGTGTAGTGCATTTAATGTCAATTATCAAAAAGGGGGGTGACAGGTAAAGGGTTAAAACATGTAAAATGATCAGCCAATGTAAGAATGAATTTAACCTCTGGGACAAAGATCGATAAACGAGTGGCAAGCCGTTTTAACTTTTATTCATTTTCCAGGATATGAATCTTGATATAGCCATGTGTGTTGGATGTAGATGAAATGTCAAAAGTATATGACGCCTTAGGAATGAGACCGGGCTGAAACTTCACGAACATAAGTCCATAATAACATTTCAGTGCCATTAAACACATGGGCCGCTGCATGTGATGTCTGAGACACGTGAGCGAAGCATTTGCGTATTTAACACACAACAAGATGTTTCTGTGTGAAAGCCGACGCCTGAGAGGACAGACAGACTCTAAATCCTCACTGTCTGACGCGTGATGATTAATCTGACAGTCATTTCAAACCGAGGTGTTGTTGTGAATATGAATTCGAGTTGGCCGTGATCTTTGTGAGAACATTTAACAAAGACGAGCCACGGAAACAGCAACACAATAAAGCCCTGAAACTGCCGAGAGAAAGACAATGTGCCTTTACACCGAGTTCACATGAGTCAAGGTAGAGCAGAAAGGACAGTGTACTTTCAGACACGCTGTTTAAAGAGGGTTTATTACTCTCTCTCACAGTCCTGATGTGTTTCAGGCTCTCCTAGAACAGGTTCTCCTGCTTGAATGTTGATTATTCTCCTCATATTCTCCATTGTTGCGGCTCCTCTCTTCCCAGTCTGTCAGTAACGCTCTGTTTACTTCCTGTCTCTATGAAGCCCCTCCTCCTGAAAAGCACACTGTGCTCTGATTGGTAAAGCGCTTCGAGTGTGTTTGGGAAATGCCACGCCCCTTTCCATACACACTCAGTACTTGACTTCACGTCTCTACAGGACATGAAATGCGTTAAACTAAAACTACATCAAAATGACGAGACAACAGGAGACAATTAACTCTTAAAGGGACAGTGCACATAAAAGTCATCATTCTGTCCCTTTTAAACCTGTATGACTTTCTTTCTTTTGTGGAAATCAAAAATAGAAAAGAAAGCAAAAATAAGTCATAAGACAAGAAACTCGTCTCGTCACATTTAGTATGTCAGAGTTAATATTAGTTTGTCAATGATGTCAAACTTTTCACTTCTCGTCAATTGGGTTTAGATGAGTAATGATGATCACATCTGGGTGAATTATTCCAGATGTTCACAGACTTGTTGAGATGATAATAATAGTTGCTCGTGAAAGGAAAGCAAGCGACACTTTGTATTTCACATCAACACTCTTAAACGCTCAGAGTCGCGCGTAGAGAGAGTCAAATGGACGTTTGGAGACGTCAACGCACTGGAATGGAGATGCTCTTAGTTTAAGCTCTGGATTAAAACTGTGTCTGGATAAGAAACACCCACTGAGTGAAGACTAATGCACATTATAGAGCTTTTCTCAGGCGTACAACCAAACCCAGGCGACGAAGGCTGTGAATGCAGATCAAATGAAATGACGCACACACAAATAAAAGATGTTCTTCCTAGGTTATCTCGCGTTAATATCTAAACATTATTAAATCAATGCTTTAGGAAACACCACATGAATGTTCCACATGTGATCACATGTATCTCACATGGGAACGGTTCCAAAACCATGTTTGTGCAAAGTTCTGTACGAGCTCCACATGTGCAAATCATTTACTTAAGAACTAAGAATGATGATGTGTTCAAGCCTAAAAAAGAACAAATATCTGCCAATGAGGTCAGAAAAAATCATCTCGTTTTCCCTTTGAATACATTTTAAGGCGACCATTTGAGCTTATAAAACTTGAACTTTGTCATTTATTTATTAAATGAGTGATCGTTTCGCTTGATAAGACCCTTATTCATCGTCTGGAATCGTTTAAAGCCCTTTGAACAGTTTGCACTGAAACTCTCTTTTGAACCGTTTGGACCCCATTGAAGTCCATTATATGGAGAAAATCCTGGAATGTTTTCATCAAAAACCTTCATTTCTTTTCCACTGAAGAAAGAAAGACATGGACATCTTGGATGACATGGGGGTGAGTAAATTATCAGCTAAAGTTTTTTCATGTTTGTCTCTCCGGTAAATGCGTCTTGATTTAAGAATGTTTCTGTATTTGTGTTAGAAACCGAGACGTCTGAAGGTTGAGGACGCAGATGTGCTCACGCTGGCACACGAGATCTTCTGTCCAGAGGGACGCTCGCTCGACTGGTGGCCTAATCCGAGAGACGAGCAACAAATGGAGGATTAGAAGCACTAATGCCAACATTACACAAGGATATTAATAGTCGATTTCCTTAAAATCAACACTGAAATGATCTCACATGTTGATTTATTCCTTAAAGAGGACATTTTATGCTTTTCTCCATGTTGATCTGTGTTTAGTGTTTAGGATGAAGTGAGTTCTCCTCTATATCAGAGTCAGTGTTTCTGAACTCCTGAAACACCGGGAACTAACATCGTTTATGCGGCAGAATAAAGGGGCGGGGCCTGGTTCAGTCAATTAGTAGTGTGTTAAACTGGCGGTTGTGGAAAGAGCGGGGCATTTCCCAAACACACTCGACCAATCACAACACACTGCTCCAGTCGACCAATCAGAGCACAGTGTGCTTTCAGTAGGAGGGGCTTCATAGAGACAGGAAGTAAACAGAGCGTTACTGACAGACTGGGAAGAGAGGAGCCGCAACAATGGAGAATATGAGGAGAATAATCAACATTCAAGCAGGAGAACCTGTTCTAGTAGAGCCTGAAACTACATCTTTAATAGTTTTAGTTTCAGAAACACTGCAGAAGAGGGATATTAATGAGATGCTGAGACTCACTGTCCTTATTACGGCCTCAATAATGATCTTTTCTCAGGTGCTTCGTCTGGTTTCATATATCAAAGGTTTCTCTCGGCGAGTGAGAATCTCCTGCTGTTCCCAGATCCGGAGCATCAATCCCGAAACCTGCCCGTGGCTGGACCGGAGCAGACATCTTAATGATCCGATTTCAAAGGAGACACCAGGAATGTTTGATCTCCCCCGTTTAAAAGTTTTAATTAAGCGTCGGAGTGTCACACATGCGAGAAGAATCGTGGCCGGTGTGTCTCACTAACTCAATGGGCTTCACCTTCCCATCTGAGATATAGGGATCAATACCGGCTGTGTGTGACTGCGCTACGCTGGAGTGGACCAATGAATGGGCTGTGTATTGATCAGAGGTGAATTAAATATTAATTAGGGTGAATGGGCAGAGTCAATCCCCGAGACACAGATAAATAACATTTCATTTATCCAATCCAGCAAATTGAGCTCGACGCAAAACAACCTCCTGTTTAAAGCCTCTTCGAAATAAAGCACAATGTAAATAAATATTTGAGGAAAGAGGGATTTCTGTGAATGATCAAGCCGGAGAAATGGCTCAAATTGAACGACTGCTGCTTTTACTCCTTAGGTTATCATAATTAATGTACAAATTGGTAATATTCACATCTTTTCAACAACTCAACCTCTACACTTGACTGTTGCAAAGATATGAAATAACAAATGGATGATGGATGAGAGAGAAGATAGAAGAAGATGGATGATGGATGGACAGATGGATGGATGAAGATGGATGGATGGACAGATGGATGGATGGACAGATGGATGGACAGATGGATGGATGGATGGATGGATGGATGGATGGACAGATGGATGGACAGATGGATGGATGGATGGATGGATGGATGGATGAGATAGAAGATAGATGGAAGATGGATGGATGGATGGATGGATGGACACTTGGATGGATAGATAGATAGATGGATGGATGGATGGATGGATGAAAGGATGGATGGACAGAAGATGGATGGATGAGATGGATGGATGGATGGATGGATGGATGGATGGATGGATGGATGGATGGATGAGATGGATGGATGGATGGATGGATGGATGGATGGATGGATGGATGGATGGATGGATGGATGGATGGATGGATGGATGGATGGATGGACAGATGGATGGATGGATGGATGGATGGATGGACGGACGGACGGACAGACAGATAGATAGATGCTGTAATATTTGACCTCTCGAACCCTTTAACTGTGAAGAGCATCCGTTCAGCAGAACACATGATGAACATCTGCGACACACACCTCTGGATATCAGTGTGTGACGCACATCTCCACACACACACACACACACACACTCAGCCGGCTGCTGTCCAGAACACACACTCGACACCGCCAATCTCATCCGGCTTCTGGCGCTCGCTGAGTGATAAATAAAACTGGTTTGTGGCTGGCAGCATTTGAGGAACTGAAACATAACAGTGTGTGTGTGTGTGTGTGTGTGTGTGTGTGTGTGCCAAACACTGACGAGCAGAGAAATCAGAGTTTATGATCCGCGCTCCAGCAAGAGACTCTGATGACGTCAGTGCGCAGGAACAGGCTAACGATCTTTAATCAGGAAAATAACGTGTGCCTGTAAAGTCATTTTAATGACCGCTGCAATTCTACAGCCATTAGCAAAAGATCATTTTACACCTTTAAAAAAAGTAAAATATTGAAGAGAAAAAAGGCAAAATTCACATTTATAGCTGTGGCAAAATGAAACTTTTGCATGCAATTTTATTTTGTGGTTAATTGGACTTGCATGATTAAAAGCGTATTAAATAAATCAGTCCATTTGAGGAGAACTCTGAGATACGAGAACGAACGCGTCACAATATTCCTCATTATAATAATTCATGCGCAGAATAAAGGGGCGGGGCCTGGGTGTTAACCTGCTGCTCGACCAATCACAATGCACTGCTCCGGCCGTCTAAAAAGTCTTATTCTTTATCTGATCCTGAGACTGAACGCAGAAGCATCAAGTTCCTCCATCATTATAGATGTTCTAAGGGTTAACAGCGTTTCTCCGGTTCGTTGTGTTGGTCATATTCATCTGGGAAATATGTGGGCAGAGCAGATGAACACTCAATTAGGACATTAATAAACACGTCCGACACCGTCCCTCAGGAGACGGGAACTTTGCTCACGTTTAGAGCTTAGATGTTTTGAAGAGTGAAGTCATGTAAACATCTGACTGCAATTAAGTCTGTTCTCTGATTGGTGGAAATAATCACATCATTATTGCGCGTAGTTATTGACGGACGCACTGACGCCTCAAACAAACCCTTTATATTTACATAATAGCATCTGAAGATGGACGCGAACTTTAATGAGCTTTTTGTCAATGAAATGAATGAACTATATTTTAGTTGATTTAATATTTTGTATTTTTAGGGGATTTTTATACTAAATTATATTTACACTGTATTTTTGAGCACAGACCTGAAAATTAAATGTCCATCTTAAACTGTGGAGAATCTCTAACGCTTAAGAGCGACAGACTGAAGTTTGATCTCTTCTCAAACACGACACTCGGTAGATTATTGCTGATGTGAAAAAAGTTTTTAAAAATTTAATTTAAAAAAGGTACACTTTGTGATGATTTTTTTAATATGAAATATATATTTTTTAAATCACGATTTACTCTAAAACTGCAAGACAATCAAAGCCATAAATCTAAACAAGTTGTGTTAAAAATGTGAGTCGATCTCTCAGTAAAGGAGCGTTCAGTGAGAGTGTGTTCGGCTGCAGTTCCAAACGCTTCCACTAGAGGAAACTCTCCATTCATTTCCAATGCAGCATTTCTGACACGAGGAGCACAAGTGTGACTGTTGATCAGCACCATGTGGTTGTGGTACTAGTTGTAGTTCTAGTTCGAGTTGTGGTTTGGTTGTGTGTTTTGGTTGTGGTTATGGTCTCACCTGTGGCCGCGGGTGTCCGGTGACCAGGCAGGACAGCTCGAGTGTCTCTCCCTCTCGGATGGTGTAAACCCGCTCAGAGTAGCGCTCCTCCTCCACGTTACACGCGTGACCCGAGTGCACGATGCGGACTGTAGGTGGCGCTGTGGAGAGAACACACACAGTCACTTTTCACTATTGTTGCACCAGTGCTCGTATTGTTAGCTATAAAGTTCACAACATATAGCAATAACACATCTAAGCTCGCATTTTACAGTTAAAGTTGCCGTTTTTAAAAACTCATATATTTACATTAAAAATATATATTATAATTTACAGTAAAAAAAAATCATGAACTGATATTCCAGGAATTCCCTGAATAACACTTTTTTATTTAATAATTACGCTTTTTTAAGTTAATAATTAAGTAAATTTCTGTTTACTGTGTTTTTATTCTGGTGACCACAGCTGTCAGTTTATTTCAGGATTTATATTTATATTAAAAATAAAGCATTCTAAGCATTAGAGCTGCAGGATTAGCTGTGAATAAAACACTTCAAACACACACCAGATCTTCTTCCTACATGACACAGATATCTATTAAAGCTTTACAAGTCGATCACAGAACATGCAGGAGCTTCACACAACACAGATGCCAGTTAGTTTAGATAAATACATGCATACAACGCAGAAAGCATTCAGTAATGATTCAGTGTGTGTGTGTGTGTGTGTGTGTGTGTGTGTGTGTGTGTGTGTGTGTGTGTGTGTGTGTGTGTGTGTGTGTGTGTGTGTGTGTGTGTGTGTGTGTGTGTGTGTGTGGTGGTTTGCTGAGACAGATCATTGATGTCAGAATGAAGAGTGTGTTTCAGCAGCTCAATAACACTGAGTGCGAAGACGCTGGAGGTGAGTGATGACATCACTCCTTTAGTCTGAGCGGCACAGCCACACACACACACTAGATAGACTGTCGTCTCTCACACACACACACCGGAACATCAACGAGACATGGTTCTCAAGAGACAGGCACTATTTAGCTGTTTTTGACCAAATTAATAAATATATGAAAAAATATTAAAAATGTTTAATATATGTTAATAAAAAAAATTAAAATACAACACAAATAACAATAAATACATATAAGTATATAAAATAAATATAAAACAAAATAAATACAAATCATATAAAATAAATATAAAAAACAAAAACACATCTTTGCAGTCGTCAGATATGTGCGATTGCCCAGAGAAAGGTGGAGTACACACTCGAGTCTGAGGATGACGTGCTCTGGCATTTGATCCGATTGCTTTAAAGTGTGAGAAACTCATTAGAGCAGAAGCTGCTGCTTCTCTTTCATGCGTTTAGAGTGTAATCGACGTTTGATGTTTGCCACACACACTCTGCCTCGTTCATCATTTACATATCAAGCAGAAACAGAGGATTGTTTATCCAGATATTTATGCGGGAACAGAAACGTGACGTCTCGAGGGCTTAACGTGTCGTTTTCAGCAGCGCACACGCTTACCTTCACACTGATGGAGGAACAGACCAGTCAAGACAAACTCACTATCACTACAGAGAACTCAACGACATCAGTGACACACACACACACACACTCACACACTCACTTACTCACTCACTCACTCACTCACTCACTCACTCACTCACTCACTCACTCACAGACACACACACACACTAATGTTTCAGCTTATTGTGATTATATTTTACATAAATCGCTGCTGAGAAACTGGAAAAAAACTTTCAAGATTTGTCCCGATTCAATTTCATTTCAGGAACGTCTCTTATTTGAGATTCGTGGATAAAGATGTTTGCATACTAAATATTTGAACAAACATGAAGCTTTTAAACTTTAATCATGTGAGAAAAGATCAGAAGTGTAAACGCTCAGAGATGCATCAGCTAAACAAACACATCATCCCATGAGTGAGTCCCATGATTCCCTGCACACAGAGTGACTCTACACTGAACTCTACTCTGAACTCTACTCTGAACTCTACACTGATCTCCACACTGAACTCTACACTGAACTCTACTCCGAACTCTACACTGAACTCTACACTGAACTCCACACTGAACTCTACACTGATCTCTACACTGAACTCTACACTGAACTCCACACTGAACTCCACTCTGAACTCTACACTGAACTCCACACTGATCTCTACACTGATCTCTACACTAAACTCTACACTGAACTCTACACTGAACTCTACACTGAACTCTACACTGAACTCTACACTGAACTCTACACTGAACTCTACACTGAACTCTACACTGAACTCCACACTGAACTCTAGCATTCTGATCTTCCACTCTGAACTCTACACTGAACTCTACACTGATCTCCACTCTGAACTCTACACTGATCTCCACACTGAACTCTACACTGAACTCTACACTGAACTCTACTCCAGAACTCTACACTGAACTCTACACTGAACTCCACTCTGAACTCCACTCTGAACTCCACTCTGAACTCTACACTGAACTCCACACTGATCTCTACACTGATCTCTACACTAAACTCTACACTGAACTCTACACTGAACTCTACACTGAACTCCACACTGAACTCTACACTGATCTCTACACTGAACTCTACACTGAACTCTACTCCGAACTCTACACTGAACTCTACACTGAACTCCACACTGAACTCCACACTGATCTCTACACTGAACTCTACACTGAACTCTACACTGAACTCCACACTGAACTCCACTCTGAACTCTACACTGAACTCCACACTGATCTCTACACTGATCTCTACACTGAACTCTACACTGAACTCTACACTGAACTCTACACTGAACTCTACACTGAACTCTACACTGAACTCTACACTGAACTCCACACTGAACTCTACACTGATCTCCACTCTGAACTCTACACTGAACTCTACACTGATCTCCACTCTGAACTCTACACTGATCTCCACACTGAATCTCACTGAACTCTACACTGAACTCTACACTGAACTCTACACTGAACTCCACTCTGAACTCCACTCTGAACTCCACTCTGAACTCTACACTGAACTCCACACTGATCTCTACACTGATCTCTACACTGAACTCTACACTGAACTCTACACTGAACTCTACACTGAACTCTACACTGAACTCCACACTGAACTCCACACTGAACTCCACTCTGAACTCTACACTGAACTCCACACTGAACTCTACACTGAACTCCACACTGATCTCCACACTGAACTCTACACTGATCTCCACACTGAACTCTACACTGAACTCCACACTGAACTCTACACTGAACTCCACACTGAACTCTACACTGATCTCCACACTGAACTCTACACTGATCTCCACACTGAACTCCACTCTGAACTCTACACTGAACTCCACACTGAACTCTACACTGAACTCTACACTGAACTCTACACTGAACTCTACACTGAACTCTACACTGAACTCTACACTGAACTCCACTCTGAACTCCACTCTGAACTCTACACTGAACTCCACACTGATCTCTACACTAAACTCTACACTGAACTCTACACTGAACTCTACACTGAACTCTACACTGAACTCTACACTGAACTCTACACTGAACTCTACACTGAACTCCACACGTGAACTCCACTCTGAACTCTACACTGAACTCTACACTGATCTCCACACTGATCTCTACACTGAACTCTCTCTAACTTATCTGAACTCTACACTGATCTCCACACTGAACTCTACACTGAACTCTACTCTGAACTCCTCACTGAACTCTACACTGATCTCTACACTGAACTCTACACTGATCTCTACACTGATCTCTACACTGAACTCTACTCTGAACTGTACTCTGAACTCTACACTGATCTCCACACTGAACTCTACACTGAACTGTACTCTGAACTCTACACTGATCTCCACACTGAACTCTACACTGAACTCCACACTGATCTCCACACTGAACTCTACACTGAATCTCCACACTGAACTCTACACTGAACTCTACACTGAACTCCACACTGAACTCCACTCTGAACTCTACACTGAACTCTACTCTGAACTCTACACTGATCTCCACACTGAACTCTACACTGAACTCTCTCTAAACTGTACTCTGAACTCTACACTGATCTCCACACTGAACTCTACACTGAACTCTACTCTGAACTCCACACTGAACTCCACTGATCTCTACACTGAACTCTACACTGATCTCTACACTGAACTCTACACTGATCTCTACACTGAACTCTACTCTGAACTGTACTCTGAACTCTACACTGAACTCTACACTGAACTCTACACTGATCTCTACACTGAACTCTACACTGAACTCTACACTGATCTCTACACTGAACTCTACTACTGAACTCTACACTGATCTCCACACTGAACTCTACACTGAACTCTACACTGAACTCTACACTGAACTCTACACTGATCTCCACACTGAACTCTACACTGAACTCTACACTGAATCTCCACACTGAACTCTACACTGATCTCCACACTGAACTCTACACTGATCTCCACACTGAACTCTACACTGATCTCCACACTGAACTCTACTCTGAACTGTACTCTGAACTCCACACTGATCTCCACACTGAACTCTACACTGAACTCTACACTGAACTCTACACTGATCTCCACACTGAACTCTACACTGAACTCTACACTGATCTCCACACTGAACTCTACACTGAACTCTACACTGAACTCTACACTGATCTCCACACTGAACTCTACACTGATCTCCACACTGATCTCAACACTGATCTCCACACTGAACTCTAAACTGATCTCAACACTGAACTCTACACTGATCTCTACACTGAACTCTACACTGAACTGTACTCTGAACTCTACACTGATCTCCACACTGAACTCTACACTGAACTCTACACTGAACTCTACACTGATCTCCACACTGAACTCTACACTGAACTCTACACTGAACTCCACACTGAACTCAACACTGATCTCCACACTGAACTCTACACTGATCTCAACACTGAACTCTACACTGAACTCTACACTGAACTGTGAGTAGTGTCACAGAAGTGTGTGTGATTGGTTATAATGTCCAACAGCGTACAAGACATGTCACAAGAAATCTGATCCAAAGCAAGCAGATCTAAATATGTATCACAACACTTCACTTAACATTTCACTTTACTTGTGTAATAGAATTTTGGGCCTTTTTAGATGCTAATCTGAAGCAAAACACGTTTGTCTTCCTAATAATACTTCATACTTCATTCTGCAGACTAATGTTAACCAACACCATCCAACCAACTCATGACAAATAACCCTGTTAAAAATTCAGTTTCACACTGAAATACAAATAACACACACGTATAGTGTCTTGAGTCACACAATCAGACACTGCGCTTGCAGGAGAATGATGGGAAGAGTCCGTTATCTAGGGTTCAGAAGAGTAATGTACACGTCAAGGCCAGAAATACTGAACGTTGAGGCTGTTCACCAAAAGGAGATTTAATAACGCAGCGTCTACATAAGCAGAATGATTATAGTTCTGTCAGCAACTTTCCTTTTCCAGAAGGAGAGCGACGGGTTCGAACAGGGAATGCTGAAGTGCTTTATTTTCATTTGTAATGAGAAACTGCGTATAAAAGCATCCGTGTTCATCTATTACTTTAGCTAAAGCAACACCTGCAATTTACATTTTAATTACCAGGAGCCTCTCTCAAAGAGATTTCAACGTTCACGTCTTTTGTTAATGTTCACTTTCAGTCGCGCTCGAATTCAAATCAGTGTTTTCCTGATGTTCTTTGTTGCGTGGCATTATAAAGCCATTAAAGCGCGGGCTCTGGGTGTCGAGCCGTCAAACGCTGGTAATTTCTCGGATTTCTTTGTCTCTGGGGATTTGGACGAGACAGAAATCATCTGTGAAACACAATAAGCGAAGCTCCCGCGGAAACACAGCCGAGGAGAACAGATCTCCTGTTAGAGACTGTGATTTATAAAGAGACTTTCATTTGTTTACGGGTGGATGACATTTACGTTTGAACACGGAGAAAAACACAGAGAACAAGATGTGGACTGATATTGTTTTGTTGCACGGACCTTCGGATTATGGGAAAAGGTCATTGGTAATTGAATTTTTTGTTTTTTAAATTAATTTATCTCTCAGCATATATTAGGCTGTGACCTATTGATAAAGAATATTCATCTGTGCGAAACATATACACAAATATAATAACACTGATAATAATCATAACTGTGTGTTGATCATCAGATCCTCATATTAGAGTGATTTGTGAAGGATCATGTGACACTGAAGACTGGAGTAATGATGATAAATTCAGCTTTGATCACAGGAATAAATTACACTTTACTGTATATTCACACAGAAAACTGATGATTTACACTGGAATAATAATTCTCTATTTTTACTGTATTTCTGATCAGATAAACACAGATGTACTGAGCAGAAGAGACTCAAAAACATGAAAAAATCTCAACCAGACCTAGAACTAATATGATAAAACTAACATTAACCAATTCACATTAAACCGATAAAGTTTAAAACAGCGTTATTTTCCATGTTCATATTTAGTGATTTCGTAATTTGAATATAAAGTGAAATAAAATTAAATGTACAAATTAAATTAAAGAGATAAAATAAAAAATAAAATAACCCATCTAGCCATTCTCCAAACTGCTTGTTGAATGTCACGTCTCTGATTGGCCACTGCATTCATGAGCTCAACAGAAGTGTGTGTGATTGGTTATAATGTCCAACGGTCACAAGAAATCTGATGCCAAATGTAACGCAACGCTTTTCATGCAAACTCACATTTCACTTTAATGGTGAAAGCTGTACTAGGCCTTTTAAACCAATAAATAAAGTTATGATTGACTGTAAACAGAGTTATATTTCACGTTCATATATAATGATTTTCTTCATTCGACATTTTTGGTTTAAACGATCAGGTCAAATCAAGCACTGATGGGGGAACTGTGGGACGTCACATGTTTCAGTGTAACATGGCTTCAGAGATAAAGTTATAAATATTAGATCAGGAATCTGCACACAAAAATAAAAACTAGATGCTTCCTCTTTTACCTAGCACATATAATACTCTCCAAATGGAAAGGTTTACTTTGGTTGATGTTGAGACCCTGAGAAAGATAGTAAAGGAACTAAAAACCATTCACTTGTTCACTTCCTACCTTGATCCAATTCCTACCTCTATTTTTAAATCTATCTTTAATGTAGAATTATGATCTCCTTGAGATAGTAAATCACTCTCTTAATGTGATCTGAAATTGGCTCTAGTCCAGAAAAAAGGAATTCTAGATATTTTAACTCCAAGTAATTATAGACTCATCTCAAATCTTCCATTTTTGAGTAAAATATTAGAAAAAATAGTATATTCTTAAACACACATTCAAAGTTAGAGATGTTTCAGTCGAGGTTTCAGAAAACATCATAGCACAGAGAAACCTCTTATTAAAGTAGTAAATGACATAAGAATAGACTTAGATCGAAATTGGCCTTTAGTTCTTGGTTCTGCTGGCTAGCGCTGCGTTTGATA
>JAQIUQ010005620.1:0-27500 GCA_030378365.1 Hybognathus amarus | reverse complement strand
AAAGGCAGAAAAGTCACAATTAATCAAGTGACGAGTTCAGCCCTGACAAGAGTTCAATTAGGACGGAGTGTGATGGTGATCAAACGCGAACGGTTCACAGGAAGTGCTGATTAAAGAGACAGTAACGGGATTAACAGTGTCATTAAGGCACTTTGTTGTTTTCCACTGTTGTGTTTAGGGAACACAGGAAACGGGATTGAGGAACAGCAAAGGTGGGATTACATAATTACATCTATAGAGAAATAATTAAATCCTCACAGCGGGTAATTGGTCTGTGCGAGAGTCTGCGAGAACATTAGAGAACAGTAACGACTGCAGGACGAATCTCGTAACACTCCTCGTGTGAAGGGCTTTGGGTTTCTAGACTTGTGTTAAACGTGTGTGTGTGTGTGTGTGTTGTGTGTGTGTGTGTGTGTGTGTGTGTGTGTGTGTGTGTGTGTGTGTGTGTGTGTGTGATGTGTGATGTATTTACCATCGATTACTGCTCATCTCCACATCGGTCTCCAGTCCTGCGGTTCTGAGTTACAACAGAAGCAATTATACTGTCAATCTCTGAAGGGCCACACACACACACACACACACACACACACTAATCAATCACGCGCTGGACAAAAACCTGAACAATATCAATCCCACACCTGACTAAAATATTCCCAAAACATTGCTCACTAAAATACTTGTATTGTGCAGTATATCATATTTGTAAAATATTTCGTTTTGTGTTATTTATTTGTATTTTTGCATAATATTTTTGTGATTCATGCAGTTTTTATGGTTTAAAAAAAGAATAGAAAAGAATAAACGTAGTCATATAAAGCGCTGTGAGAGTGAATCGTTCTGTGACGGGAGTGTGTGTGAAACACTGAGCGGATCACCTGAGCATGACATCGAGGACAGAGATGAATAAAGAAGAAAAGAAAAGGGGAAACGGGCAAACATGGCGTGGTTGGTTGTGTAACGTCTGAGCTCCATGTGACCTTTGACCTCCAGCGAGAGAAAGTCGTTTCATAAATGATGCGGCAACAATTTCCTCGTGCTGTAAAGCGACGGGCTTCACATGAGGGTCAAACGATGATTGCTGGAGCGCTCTCACAATACAGAAACATTCAAAATCATTTCTTGCAAAGAAGATCCAGTCCACTCCTGTGTGCACACACACACACACACACACACACACACATTTCAGGCTCTTTCTAGAACAGGTTCTCCTGCTTGAATGTTGATTATTCTCCTCATATTCTCCATTGTTGCGGCTCCTCTCTTCCCAGTCTGTCAGTAACGCTCTGTTTACTTCCTGTCTCTATGAAGCCCCTCCTCCTGAAAAGCACACTGTGCTCTGATTGGTCGGCTGGGAGCGGTGTGTTGCGATTGGTCGAGTGTGTTTGGGAAATGCCCCGCCCTTTCCATAACCACCAGTTTAACACACTACAAACTAACTCAACCAGGCCCCGCCCCTTTATTCTGCGCATAAATTATTATAATGAGGAATATTGTGACGAGTTCGTTCCCAGTAGAATTAATAGAGTGAATGATACAAAAAAGACCCGTTTAGGGATAAAATATTGAATGGTCTGTTAATTAATCATTAACAAACAACAAGCAATGCATTTGTTACAGTATTTATTCACCTTTGTTCATGTTACTTCATAAAACTGCAACTATTCATTGTTAGTTCACGTCAGATGAGGTCAATATTAACAGATAAAACTTCTGATTTGATAAAGATTATATGAGTAAATGTTGAATTTAACACAGTAACTTAGATTAATAAGTACTTTAGAAGTTTTTTAATTGTTAGCCTTATTCAAACATATTCCAACAAAATTGCAGTATTTTAACATTACATTACATTTAACATTTACATTAACAATGTATCTTTAGCAAAACGTCTGTGATAAAAAAATATAAAAATATCTAAAACAAAAGAAATTGACAAAATCGTAAATTTGAGAGTATTGGTGCAGTTAATCGCGTCCACAATAAAAGTTTGTGTTTACATAATAAATGTGTGTGTGTGAGAGTATAATTATTTTGTATATATACACTACCGGTCAAAAGTTTAAGATTGGTAAGATTTTTTGTTTCTTCTGTCTCTTCTGCTCACCAAGGCTGCAATTTTTTGATAAAAAATACACAAAAAACACAGTAATATTGTGAAATATTCTGACAATTTAAAATGATTTAAAATCATACATGTTTTTGGAGCATAAAATCATCATATTAGAGTGATTTGTGAAGGATCATGTGACACTAAAGACTGGAGTAATGATGCTGAAAATTCAGCTTTTTTCAGAGGAATAAATTACATTTTAATATATATATTAACATAAAAAGTAATTTTAAATTGTCATAATATTTCACAATATTACTGTGTTTTTTGTGTATTTTTTATAAAAAAATTGCAGCCTTGGTGAGCAGAAGAGACTTCTTTTAAAAACATAAAAATCTTACCGATCTTAAACTCTTGACTGGTAGTGTATATACACACATGCATTTATTTAGGAAAAGTTTGATATTTATGTATACAATATTTATATTTATATATAAATATAATATGTAAATAAATAATATATACTTATACATGCAAATATTTCTTAAATATATACATGCATGTGTGTGTATTTAAATATACAAAATAATTAATTTTTACACACACATTTATTAAGTAAACACAAAGTTTTACTTTGGATGTGATTGATCACAATAAGTGTTCGTTTAAGTTTAGTTTTTCTTGATTAAACAACAACCGTGAGTATTGCGGGATCTGCATGACAGGAAAGCACAAAGATCCCGAACATCCTCTTTTTCAGTGAATGCTGTTGGACTGCAGATTGAGCATGTTCACCGGTAAAGAGTGTTTTCTTGATTTACGGTTCGAGGTGTTTTCGCCGGTTTCTGGAGTGTGTGTTTGTTCAGAGCAGATTCACTGATACTGGCGACAGAATGATTCAGTGTCCGAGCGAACGGGTTTCTGGAGGATAATTCGGCTCTGATCACACGCAGCAGGTCAATATATCACAGCCCGACTGCACACGTATGATTTATGACGACACACACGGTCCATAATGAAACTCAAGGGCGTCTATAGGAGCCTGTCAGTGTGAGAGAAGCGCTAATGCTTCGAACCCGAGACCAAATCCACTGCGAAACCAAACAAGAACCAGAGAAACACTGCAATCCTTCATCCCGTCCAACGTCACATTACTCTTCTGCACTGAGACGCTTTCTCTGCTGTCGATAACTCATCACAGTCTCTTCTGCTCACCAAAGCTGTGTTTATCTCATCAAAAATACTGTAAAATAGTGAAATATTATTCTAATGTAAATCATCTGTTTTCTATGTGAATATACAGTAAAGTGTAATTTATTCCTGTGATCAAAGCTGAATTTATCATCATTACTCCAGTCTTCAGTGTCACATGATCCTTCACAAATCACTCTAATATGAGGATCTGATGATCAACACACAGTTATGATTATTATCAGTGAAAATTCAGCTTTGATCACAGGAATAAATTACACTTTACTGTATATTCACATAGAAAACAGGTATTTTACACTGGAATAATATTACACAATTTTACACAATAAATAAACGCAGTCTTTGGTGAGACTTCTTTCAGAAACACAGTATATATATCCGTCCACTATTTGCCAGAGTTAAAGTTGAGTTAATAACTCTCAGCATCATTTGAGTGTAGAAAGCATCAGTAAAGTGATTATCAGAGATAACGGACCTTTATGACGCTCCTCTTAATCATGATCTTCATCAGCGGCGACACGAGCGAACCATTCACAGACACAACATCAGCAGCACAGAGTCTCCAGACCTGACGTGTCGATCGTTTGAGTGTCCAGTAATTATTCCTGCCCGTGGGATTCAGCGTGAGGGTTTGTGATGGTGAACGCTGGGAATGTTGTGAATGAATGAAGGTTAAATACAGGCCAAACACTTCAGAGTCGCTCCAATTAGAGTTTCTTTCATGTGTGTGTGTGTGTGTGTGTGTGTAGGGTCTAGACAACACACCTCGCAAATAACAATCACCATACACACTCACACTGATGATGCACAAACACACACTCACACTGATGATGCACAAACACACACTCACACTGATGATGCACAAACACACACTCACACTGATGCTGCACAAACACACACTCACACTGATGATGCACAACACACACTCACACTGATGATGCACAAACACACACTCACACTGATGATGCACAAACACACACTCACACTGATGATGCACAAACACACACTCACACTGATGATGCACAAACACACACTCACACTGATGCTGCACAAACACACACTCACACTGATGATGCACAAACACACACTCACACTGATGATGCACAAACACACACTCACACTGATGCTGCACAAACACACACTCACACTGATGATGCACAAACACACACTCACACTGATGATGCACAAACACACACTCACACTGATGATGCACAAACACACACTCACACTGATGATGCACAAACACACACTCACACTGATGATGCACAAACACACACTCACACTGATGCTGCACAAACACACACTCACACTGATGATGCACAAACACACACTCACACTGATGATGCACAAACACACACTCACACTGATGATGCACAAACACACACTCACACTGATGATGCACACACACACTCACACTGATGATGCACAAACACACACTCACACTGATGATGCACAAACACACACTCACACTGATGATGCACAAACACACACTCACACTGATGATGCACACACACACTCACACTGATGATGCACAAACACACACTCACACTGATGATGCACACACACACTTCTCTTGAGAACTGATCACATAAAGTAGGGATGCACCGATATGATCATTTTGGCCGATACCGATAACCGATAATTCTTTATATTTGAAATCCGATAACCGATATTTTGGCCGATAAATCTAAATCCAAATTTTTAGACCATTTTTGATTTTCCTCATTAAAAGCCAAGATACAGACACAATCATGATGTTCTTATTTTAATGTTGTGTAGCCGATATGACAGACTTGCGCTGCACATTTTGCACTTTAACTGGATTTTCCTTTTTTAAAGTAATTTCAATCATATTTCAAGCAATTTAAAAGCATCATGTTGAACAGTGCACATCTAAAGTGCCTCAGCTCATTAATACATTATTTATCGGCTTTTAGATATCGGCTAAATGTTCTTGTTGGGCCGATAACGATAACATTAAAAATGATCATATATCGGCCAGATACCGATAATGTGGCCGATATATCGTGCATCCCTAACATAAAGGTTCTTTAGAGAACCAAAAACTGATGTTGAATGACAACACGAGCGAGTTTGGTCACGGTGATTTCAGATCTTCATCAGATCTTCATCAGATCTTCATCAGATCTTCATCAGAGCTTCATCAGAGCTTCATCAGATCTTCATCAGAGCTTCATCAGAGCTTCATCAGAGCTTCATCAGATCTTCATCAGATCTTCATCAGAGCTTCATCAGAGCTTCATCAGATCTTCATCAGATCTTCATCAGATCTTCATCAGATCTTCATCAGATCTTCATCAGAGCTTCATCAGAGCTTCATCAGATCTTCATCAGATCTTCATCAGATCTTCATCAGATCTTCATCAGATCTTCATCAGATCTTCATCAGATCTTCATCAGATCTTCATCAGATCTTCATCAGATCTTCATCAGATCTTCATCAGAGCTTCATCAGAGCTTCATCAGATCTTCATCAGATCTTCATCAGATCTTCATCAGATCTTCATCAGATCTTCATCAGATCTTCATCAGAGCTTCATCAGAGCTTCATCAGATCTTCATCAGATCTTCATCAGACGTTGGCTTCATGACTCCTGCAGGTCTTGCACATGCGTGTTTCTGAAGTCTCTGATGATCAAGTGTCTCTGAGGGACTCTTTGTTTGCAGATGCCAACAGTGCTCTGGTGTGTTTTTCAATGAGCTCTTTTACACACAAGGACTCGCCGTTCGCCCGCAAACCCTCTCGGATCACACACACGACAGACATAATTTAATCACAAAAACCCATCGCCCCACACACACACAAATGAACTCGCTCAGACTAATGGCCTCACAGGAGGAGCACTGCAAGGTTATCTGCTGGAAATATACAATTAATCCTCATTTGGGATTGAATAAGAATGAGTTTAACACAGTGGAGAATATAGAGAAGCAACTGGTGCACTAAAACACTGAAACCCTGCAGATCCTGCCAGAAGAACTGATGTATTTAGTGCTCGTAAACGACGAATACAGTGATTAGTGGAACGCCAGCGTCACAATACAGGAACTCAGATCACTGACACAGTTCACTTTCAAACCATTTTCACTCAGAAATCACTTCATCGTGAGATCGAGGAATCAACAAGAAGTGCGTTGAATTAAACGTGAAATTTAATAGAAGAAGAAAAAAATGGGGGAAAAAATAATGAATATTAAAAATATATATATAAAAATGAAAGAATAAATAAATAAATATTAATGAATAATTAAATTACTAAAATATAAATAAATAAAATGGATTAATTAATAAATGGCTAAATAAATAAAAACAAATAAATGACTAAATTAAAAATAAGAATGAATGAATAAATTAATAATAAGTAAATAATAAGGTAAATGACAAAATAAGTAAATAAAAATTTGTAAATGACTAAATAAAAAATAAATAAAAATTTAATAACTAACGAAAAAAGAAGTAGAAAAACAGTAGAAAAGATAAGTAGAAAAACAGGGAAAAATGTATGAAAATTAAAAAATTTAATAAAAATGATTGAATAAATAAATAAATAAATAAATAATTATTAATTAATAATTAAATGAGTAAATAAATAAAATGAATGAATGAACAAATAAATGACTAAATAAATGCAAAGGAATGAATGACTAACTAAATAAATAAAGAATAAAAATAAGAATTAATGAATAAATTAATGAATAATAAATAAATAATAAGATAAATAACAAAATAAGTAAATAAAAATTTGTAAATGACTAAATAAAATAAATAATTAATTAAATAAAAATTAATAACTAAGAACGAATGAATGAAAATAAGTAAATAGAAATGAATGAATGAATGAATGAATGAATAAAACTCAACAAATAACTAAATAAAAATAATAATCATGTATAAGACCATTACGCCTCTTCCTTTAACAGTTCTACAGGAAGCAGTTAAACTAATAACAATAATCCAGCAGGGTCAAAGTTCACATTCATCTGATACTGATGCGAGAACAGAGCCAGCAAACACACACACACACACACACTTAATCCATCCACGACTCTGAACGATGTGCCAATAAAAAGTGCATCCTGGAAAATATGTCAATCAATCATGTGAGATGTAGTTTAGATCAGCAGGAGCAGGTGAAGATCCTCACACACACACACACACACACACACACACTGCAGCTCCACATCTGCTCAAACATCCTTCATGTGAGCGAACAGCGTCAGATCCTGTCAGGACTCGCATCAGAACATCACACACCTGAGGAACACTCTCTGACGCTCACATTTATGACCACAAAACAGTTACGTTTTGCTTTTTTACTATTTTTTCTCTTCATCGGAATGGTACGAAACTTGGTAAAGGTTGTGTCTCTTGCTGTGTGAACACACACATAAATCATGGTCATGATGTGAACAGGTTTAATGGTGCTGTGATCAACAGTCACACTTGTGCTCCTCGTGTCAGAAATGCTGCATTGGAAATGAATGGAGAGTTTCCTCTAGTGGAAGCGTTTGGAACTGCAGCCGAACACACTCTCACTGAACGCTCCTTTACTGAGAGATCGGCTCACATGCAGACACACACATACACACAAAATATATATTTCAGATAAAAAATTTAAAATAATATTTGTGCATTTTTCATAACAATAAACGTAAAATTCTGTACGTTTTTTAACCTTTTTCCACGTCAGCAATAATCTACCGAGTGTCGAGAAGATCAAACTTCAGTCTGAGATTCTCCACAGTTTAAGATGGACATTTAATTTCCAGTCTACACCCAAAAAATGAATAAATGGATTATAAATACAGCATAAATATAAATTAGTATCATCAAACCCCATAAAAATACAAAACATTAAATAAAAAAAATGATCAAACTAACAAATATAATACATTACTTTCATTGGCACAAAAACATTCGGTCATGTTTGACCCACACGTGTAGATCTCCAGCTTTCTACAACACACACTGTTAACCGCAGCTTCAGGGATGAACAGTGGAAACACAGAGTTCATGTTGTTAATGAAGCCACACACACACACACACACCAGCCGCTTCTCGACAGAAACCTTCAAACACGGCTTGATTTTAATGCAGTTCTGTCTTCAGCGATGCTATAAAGACATTTCTTTCCATTCTGGAAACGCTGTGATTTATAATATAGGACGGATGTGCACTCGATATCAGACGAGCGAAAGGCACCTTGGGGATTTTATGACCATGACGAGACATCCTGATCATTCCAGCAGTGTGTGTGAGAGTCAGTGTGTGTATCTGTGTGTCCCATGCAGAACACCTTCACTAGAAGATCATTTAATCATCTTCCTGCCGGGGCTTCCTTCCAGACACACACACACACACATGCATTCTCTCACACACATGCAATATGCAAGGAAGAGCAGAGGAGGAGGAGGAGGAGGACATGCTCATAGAAGAAGAGGGTAACATGTTGTGGACCACGGCCTGACGCTGAGAGACTGGCGATCTGGCGTTTCTGTGTTTCCTCACTCTGCTGGGGAAGTTCGTGTAACTGGTTCAAAAACACGTCATATGAAATGTGTTCCGTATGCAACAAAATGTTGTTTTATGAAGTCGTGTATAGTTTTGACAAAAGTGTTCCCAGATGATCTGAAGTGTAGTGCCTCTTCAGTGTAGGGTTGTGCTGTAGTGTGTGCTGTTTTGATAAACTGGACCAGAATTGTGCTTCAGCAATTCATAAAAACTCTAAAGCAGAAAATGCTGCTAATCCTCACGTGTAAGCACTTTCCCAACCTGCGGAGTACACACTTACAAATATGCAAATCAGAATAACTGCAGTAGAGTGTGTGTGTTTGTGTGTGTGTGTGTGTGTGACTGTGAGTGAACTTGACGGATGGCTCTCAGGAAAACAAACGGGTCCTTAGAGAGTGAAAAATACAATAAAAGTTACAACTATAAAAGAGTTTTATGGGCCGTAGATCTGCCAGCTCTCGCTGAGATCCTCCCGGAGAGATGAGGAGAGTCTGACACACACGTTCACTCAGGTCTCCATACACACAACACTACACAACACACAACTCAACATAACACACCGTGGATAATCAAGGAGAGGGTTGGAGCAGAGCGATTATATATAACATATTCAGATTATGACAATTATGCTTTCAGAAAGCTAACAGGGTTGAAACATAATTATAGTGAAATATATCAGCTAATTAACCTGTGTGTCTGATATCAGTCAGTTACTGTCAGTGACCATATCATAGTGTTCAGAAAAGAGGAGGGGGTCAATGCATCAACAGATACTTGACAAATGCATTCACAATTATGTTTCTGAGCTTTGAAGGTTCAAAGAATTGCAAGATATAAAGTCAGAACTGTAAGATATAAAGTCACAATTGCGTTATAAAGTCAGAATTGTGAGATATAAAATCTGAATTGCGTATAAAGTCAGAATTGCAAGATATAAAGTCGCAATTCTGTTATTAAGGCAGAATTGTGAGATATAAAGTTAGCAATTGCGTTAGTAAGTCGGAATTGCGAGATATAAAGTCAGCAATTGCGATATAAAGTCGGAATTGCGAGATATAAAGTCGCAATTGCGTTAGAAAGTCAGAATTGAGAGATATAAAGTTGCAATTGCTAGAAGTCGTAATCGAGATATATTAATTAGCAATTGCGCTATAAAGTCGGAATTGAGAGATATTAATTAGCAATTGCATAAAGTTGAATCTAGAGATATAAAGTTGCAAATTGCTGAGATAAGTTCAGAATTGTGAGATATAAATTCGCAATTGTGTTATAAAGTCAGAATTGTGAGATATAAAGTCAGAATTGCGAAGATATAAAGTTGCAATTGTGTAGATAAAGTCAGAATTGCAAGACATAATTTTGCAATTGCATTATAAAGTCAGAATTGTGAGATATAAAGTTGCAATTGCCAGATATAAAGTCACAATTTCGCGATATAAAGTCAGAATTGCGAGATATAAAGTCGCAATTGCCAGATATAAAGTCAGAATTGCAAGATATAAAGTCACAATTCTGTTATAAAGGCAGAATTGAGAGATATAAAGTTCGCAATTGCTGCTATAAAGTCGGAATTGAGAGATATTAATGTAGCAATTGCGTTATAAAGTCGGAATTGAAGATATAAGTTGCAATTGCGTAGAAAGTCAGAATTGAGAGATATAAAGTTGCAATTGCTAGAAAGTTGCAATCGAGAGATATTAATTAGCAATTGCGTATAAAGTTCGAATCGAGAGATATAAAGTTGGAATTGCGCTAGAAAGTCAGAATTGAGAGATATAAAGTTGCAATTGCGTATAGAAAGTTCGGAATTGATAGATATAATGTAGCAATTGCAGATATAAAGTCAGAATTGTGAGATATAAAGTCAGAATTGCGAAATATAAAGTTGCAATTTCGAGATAAAGTTAGAATTGCAAGACATAATTTCGCAATTGCATTATAAAGTCAGAATTGCGAGATATAAATTCGCAATTGCATATAAAGTCGCAATTCGTTATAAAGTCAAAATTGTGAGATATAAAGTCACAATTCTGTTATAAAGTCAGAATTGCGAGATATAAAGTCAGAATTGTGAGATATAAAGTCACAATTCTGTTATAAAGTCAGAATTGTGAGATATAAAGTCAGAATTGTGAGATATAAAGTTGGCAATTGCTGTTATAAAGTCAGAATTGTGAGATATAAAGTCAGAATTGCGAGATATAAAGTTGCAATTGCGGAGAAAAGTCAGAATTGTGAGATATAAATTCGCAATTGTGTTATAAAGTCAAGAATTCGTGCGGGTTGCCGCAGTTTGTCTTTGTTGCCATTTGTGGAGCCTGGGTTGTCTGCATTGACCGCGTTTTTCACAGTGTGTTTAGGGGACAGGCAGCTAGCGGATAGTGAGGAGATGTTTGCTGTATGTGACAAAAAATCTTTTTTTGTTTGGGCCTGAAAAACGTGCGACATCACTTAGAGCACCTTTAATATATAAAGCAATATATACTTTCCATTCAACTTTTGGCCTGCAACCATAGAATAATAACAAGCAATTTAAAAATAGTTTAGCTTATAACAGCTTTTACATGACACTGTTTTCATGGCCATGAGTTAAAATAAAATAAAAAATCCAGTTGCCATAAAAATCACTATTTCAGTACAAAATGTGGGCTCGTGTGGACTTCTGGGTCACAATCAGGACCAACACGGGGATTCCTTAGTAGATTACTCAGGTGAGTTAAAATGTGAACTTCTCCACGCTGTTCAGGAGATGAGCCGCTGTTGATGAGCTAGCCGTTGCTAAGGGTAATGATGATCCAGATTGACCAATGATTGCGTTACATAAACGACCGACCAATGGGCGGGAAGCGAGTTGGCGAGATTAATGCAATGCAAACACAAACACAATGAACGGCAATTGTAGAAAGCAAAAGCCGAATCCCAGACATTTAGGTCGATCTAGAAATGTTTTTAAGGTCAAAAAAGAGGATGTGTGGTTACCATAGTTACTACTAGATATAATCATCCTTTAGATTAACTAGTTTAAACTTTACAGTTTCATTCAAAAGTTTGGGTCAGTAAGAAGTCTATTCTGATCACTGTGATTATTTGACCCAAATGCTATAAAAATAGTGCAATATTATTCCAGTGTAAATAATCAGTTTTCTATGTGAATATACAGTAAAAAAAGCTGAATTTATCATCATTACTCCAGTCTTCAGTGTCACATGATCCTCCAGAAATCACTCTAATATGAGGATCTGATGATCAACACACAGTTATGATTATTATCAGTGTAGAAAACAGTCATATTTCTGTGGAAACTGTCTTCTGTAAAATTCTATTTACTGTCACTTTTGATACAATTTAACATGTCATTGAACAACACATGCATAAAGATATAGATGTATAGATATACACACATGCTTAAAACAAGATAAAGCAACCAGCCACTAAAGACAGAATACACATTATTAAAGATCTTAAAAACAAGTACTTGTTTAGATGTTTGACAAGGGCAGCAAACACAGCAGCAATAGTGGAAATAAAGCAGTGATTTGAGTGATTTATTAAAGCTGAGGTGCATGCTGGGAACTGGAGTCCTACTGTTATGAGCAGCAGAATAGAGTTAATTATACTGACAGTGAAGAAGGCAAAGAAAACCCTCCAGAACCGAGACAGCTATTTCAGGAACAGAGGAATCACTCCGTGTTTGATCAAAGCACACACACACACACACACACACTCCTGCGCCCACGCATGCAGTGCGAACGCAACCTTTTCTGATCCCTGCTGGCCATTCACAATTAATAACATTCATGTTTGAGAAGCAAATCTGGGATTAAAGTCAGACCTGTAGCCCATAATGCACTGCGCTCGTGTTTGTGCACTCAGCATTAGCAGTGTAACGCCGCTAATTAGAGCCGAAGTAAACAGTGATGTCGTCAGCTGTGGATGTGCACTCATCCGGGTCAGGCAACACACAACCTGAGGCCCAACGCCACATCTTCAAGATTATCCAGATGTGTGTGTGATATACTGGGCCCTATTTTAACGATCTGAAACGTATCAAGTGTGAAGCGTAAGTAAGTTTGTGGGCGTGTCTCGGCGCTGTCGCTGTTTTACCGGCGGGATAAATGACTCTATACGTTTAAAAGGGGTTGGTCTGAAACAGCTTCATTATTCAGGTGTGGTTTAGGCGTAACGAGTGTGAAACAGCCACACACACACCTCGTGACAGAGCAAACACACACATGTACATCAGCAGCTTGTCATGAATATTGAAACACAACACAATCTGAGAAAGATGAACGAGAGAAAACACAGATGGCGGATACACTCAAACACTCATTCATCTGATCTCAGGACAGATTTATTCATCGATTGTTTATGTAAATAAATATTAATTAACAGCACAAAAACAAACACAGACCTTTGTTTCCATTTTTTTAAACACTAGGAAAAATATTAAAAATATAATTGTATTGTTGTGTTCAATGTTCTTAAAGTTTATATTAATATTTTGAATTTGTCTTTATTTTTGTATTTTCTGTTTTCATTTGAATGAGTTTTAATAATGTTTTATGTTTTTGAAATTGTATTACTTTTTTAAATATGTATATGTGGTCTTTAGTAATTTCTTATAGTTTCTTTAGTTTTATTAATGAAATAAAATAAACAAAATAAAAATAGTAAAATAATGATACTAAAATAACACTATTGTGACTATTTTCTTAGTTTTAGTAATTTAATATAATAAACTATAATATAATACAAATAATTTAATATAATAATGATACTAAAATAAAACTGTAAAAACTATTGTAACTACTTTATTTTAATACTTATCTTAATACTTTATTAATTTAGTTTATTTTAAAAAATAAATAATTGACTTAATTTTTGCTACATTTATCAGAAAGACTCATGTTCAGTTATTTTGCTTCTTCTCCAGTATATCTGGATTTCGGAGAGAGTGTGTGTGTGTGTGTGTGTGTGTGTGTGTGTGTGTGTGTGTGTGTGTGTGTGTGTGTGTGTGTGTGTGTGTGTGTGTGTGTGTGTGTGTGTGTGTGTGTGTGTGTGTGTGTGTGTGTGTGTGTGTGTGAGTGTGTGTGTGTGTGTGTGTGTGTGTCCTGGAAGTGTTTCAGTGTTTGACTGGATCCGAAACTCGAACAGCCTTCAGCTCTTCTGACAGATGAAACAGAATATATCGGTGTCGACGCGCTTTAACCTCTCACACACACACACACACACACACACACACACACACACACATGAAACACTTGATGTCTCTCTCAGGTCACACTCACGTCACTTCTGCCTCAGCGACTGACTCTCTCTCTGCGAGCAGTGTGTGACGGATGCGGTCGCCATGACGACAGACATCACTCATGGGATGTGGGCGACACACACACAGATTAGCATGAGACAGCGGACTCAGCTCAGACCAGAGCGGCAAAGCGTTCTCAGAATAATGAATTTGCGATTTTTTTTATGTATGTTTTAAATTTCATTTTATTTAATTTTCTGTCTTTTTAAAATTTTATTTAATTTTGTATTTTAATTTACTTTAATTCCATTTCATAGTATTTTACTTCATTTTATTTTATTTAATCTATTTTTTATGCTGATATGATTTCTAGCATGTAAGAAGGTCAGTATAATGCAGATGAATGTTGCAAATATTATTCACAAAATTGCTTATTTCACTAATTATTTATTAAAAATATATATTTTTTACTGTATTTTGAGGGGTTGGATTTTTCTTTCAGTGACATTTATTGGCCAGTTCTACAATTACATTATTTACCATGGTAACCACAGTCCCCATTCCAATGACGTGACAGGTCTCTGACATCACAATCAAATCAGGCGATTAGATTGAGCGGCGACAGCTCGTGAATCGTGAGCGAGTGACCTGGAAGTGTAAAAGGGCGCTGATGATCACCTGATCGTCTTCAGGGACTGTTCTGTTTGTGATCGCTGAAGGATTACGGTAAGAGAAATCTAGAAATGAAACGCACGGAGAAGGCTGATTGTTTTTCAGGAGTGTGCCGACCCGTGACAAAGATATTTGATGCCGTGTGACACACGTGAACTGTGTGTTTTCTGTCTGGGTTCTCGAGGGAGCCGTCAGTGCACTGTGAGTGTTTCCCTTCGAGAACCCTTCATTCCTTCCTGATCTTCACATGGAGATCGAGAGGGCATGGAAGAACACACACTTTGCGGGTTTATCACTCCATGAAGCGGCATTTCGACGCAGTGCGAGTTTTCTTTTGAAAGGGAACGTCTCAGGTTATGACCGTGAAATGTTCCCTGAGAACAGGAATCGAGACACTGCATCTTTTCGCCAGCATGCCTAACAGTCCCTGTCCCTGAAGACGAAAAGGTGAATATCATGTTTACAAGGCGCCGGTTTATACTTCCAGGTCGCTCGCTAATGATTCACGAGCGGTTGCGGTGATTGCCTGATTTGATTGTGAATTCAGAGACCTGTCACACCTGAGGCGTTCCCCGTAACGTCATTTCGACGCAGTATTTCGTTCCCTGTTCTCAGGGAACAAGGTTACAGTCGTAAGACGTTAAATATGTGAATATACAGTAAAGTGTAATTTATTCCTGTGATCAAAGCTGAATTTATCATCATTACTCCAGTCTTCAGTGTCACATGATCCTTCACTAATCACTCTAATATGAGGATCTGATGATCAACACACAGTTATGAGAGAGTTTGAGTACGGTGTAGAGTTTGAGTACGGTGTAGAGTTTGAGTACGGTGTAGAGTTTGAGTACGGTGTAGAGTTTGAGTACGGTGTAGAGTTTGAGTACGGTGTAGAGTTTGAGTACGATGTAGAGTTTGAAGTACGGTGTAGAGTTTGAGTAGTTTGAGTACGACACAGAGTTTGAGTACGGTGTAGAGTTTGAGTAGTTTAAGTACGGACACAGAGTTTGAGTACGGTGTAGAGTTTGAGTAGTCTGAGTACGGCACAGAGTTTGAGTACGGTGTAGAGTTTGAGTAGTCTGAGTACGGCACAAAGTTTGAGTACGGTGTAGAGTTTGAGTAGTCTGAGTACGGCACAGAGTTTGAGTACGGTGTAGAGTTTGAGTAGTCTGAGTACGGCACAGAGTTTAAATAGTTTGAGTACGACACAGAGTTTGAGTACGGTGTAGAGTTTGAGTAGTCTGAGTACGGCACAGAGTTTGAGTACGGTGTAGAGTTTGAGTAGTCTGAGTACGGCACAAAGTTTGAGTATGGTGTAGAGTTTGAGTAGTCTGAGTACGGCACAAAGTTTGAGTACGGTGTAGAGTTTGAGTAGTCTGAGTACGGCACAGAGTTTAAATAGTTTGAGTACGACACAGAGTTTGAGTAACGGTGTAGAGTTTGAGTAGTCTGAGTACGACACAGAGTTTGAGTACGGTGTAGAGTTTGAGTAGTCTGAGTACGGCACAAAGTTTGAGTATGGTGTAGAGTTTGAGTAGTTTGAGTGCGGCACAGAGTTTGAGTACGGTGTAGAGTTTGAAGCAGTTTGAGTACGGCACAGAGTTTCGAGTAGTTTGAGTACGGCACAGAGTTTGAGTACGGCACAGAGTTTAGAGTTGACGGCACAGAGTTTGAGTACGGCACAGAGTTTGAGTAGTTTGAGTATGGCACAGAGTTTGAGTAGTTTGAGTACGGCACAGAGTTTGAGTAAGGCACAGAGTTTGAGAGTTTGAGTACGGCACAGAGTTTGAGTAGTTTGAGTACGGCACAGAGTTTGAGTACGGTGTAGAGTTTGAGTAGTCTGAGATACGGCACAGAGTTTGAGTACGGTGTAGAGTTTGAGTAGTTTGAGTGCGGCACAGAGTTTGAGTACGGTGTAGAGTTTGAGTAGTTTGAGTACGGCACAGAGTTTGAGTACGGTGTAGAGTTTGATTAGTTTGAGTACGGCACAGAGTTTGAGTACGGTGTAGAGTTTGAGTAGTCTGAAGTGCGGCACAGAGTTTGAGTACGGTGTAGAGTTTGAGTAGTTTGAGTATGGCACAGAGTTTGAGTACGGTGTAGAGTTTGAGTAGTTTGAGTGCGGCACAGAGTTTGAGTACGGTGTAGAGTTTGAGTAGTTTGAGTGCGGCACAGAGTTTGAGTACGGTGTAGAGTTTGAGTAGTTTGAGTACGGCACAGAGTTTGAGTACGGTGTAGAGTTTGATTAGTTTGAGTACGGCACAGAGTTTGACTACGGTGTAGAGTTTGAGTAGTTTGAGTACGGTGTAGAGTTTGAGTAGTCTAAGTGTGGCACAGAGATTGAGTACGGTGTAAGAGTTTGAGTAGTTTGAGTGCGGCACAGAGTTTGAGTACGGTGTAGAGTTTGAGTAGTGTGAGTGCGGCACAGAGTTTGAGTACGGTGTAGAGTTTGAGTAGTCTGAGTGCGGCACAGAGTTTGAGTACGGTGTAGAGTTTGAGTAGTGTGAGTGCGGCACAGAGTTTGAGTACGGTGTAGAGTTTGAGTAGTCTAGTGCGGCACAGAGTTTGAGTACGGTGTAGAGTTTGAGTAGTTTGAGTACGGCACAGAGTTTGAGTAGTTTGAGTACGGCACAGAGTTTGAGTAGTTTGAGTATGGCACAGAGTTTGAGTACGGCACAGAGTTTCAGTAGTTTGAGTACGGCACAGAGTTTGAGTACGGCACAGAGTTTGAGTAGATTGAGTACGGCAGAGAGGTTTGAGTACGGCACAGAGTTTGAGTAGTTTGAGTACGGCACAGAGTTTGAGTAGTTTGAGTACGGCACAGAGTTTGAGTAGTTTGAGATACGGCACAGAGTTTGAGTAGTTTGAGTGCGGCACAGAGTTTGAGTAGTTTGAGTACGGCACAGAGTTTGAGTACGGCACAGAGTTTGAGTAGTTTGAGTACGGCACAGAGTTCTGAGTAGTTTGAGTACGGCACAGAGTTTGAGTAGTTTGAGTACGGCACAGAGTTTGAGTATGGTGTAGAGTTTGAGTACGGTGTAGAGTTTGAGTACGGCAGCTCACTTCAATTTGATGCATTTTCCAGACCTAATATCTTCAGTCATTTTGCTTCTTCTACTGTAAATATATCTGTAAATGTATCTTGATTTCATGATTAGATATTAGTGCTGGAAAACAAGACAGAAACATGAGCAACAACAAAAAAAGCAAAAAATGCAAACTACATTTCCCATCATCCTCTGCGGCAGCACTGAACGATCAACAGCAGCAATCCAACACCTAATCTTTTCATCGGCGCAAAACAAACGGGTTTGTTCCTAAAATGAAAGAGAAAGAAATATGAAATTGCCAATATCAAAAGCACTTCGACTTCATCTCCGACTTCTCTCGCTCATCTGAAGGCATGATTACAGTAAATACAGTATCATCCTGCATCGAGTCAAACACAGTTATAATATTCATGTTTACTGATCATTACACGTGTGTTCAAACACTGCACTGATGCATGCTGGGGTTTGACTGACAGATGACACGTTCATGAATGTATGAGACAGGGAAAAAGTGTGTATTGATACATGACACTGCACTAATGGACAGGGGATTACAAATCCACACACACACGTTGCCTAAAATAAAAGAACAAATTACAAATGCACATGTATTGCACATGCTATATTCACATGCATTTGCATGAGTATATGATGTCATCAGTTTGATGGTGTTGCTGGAGACCCTAATTTATGATTTGAATTGCACATAAAATTTCCATGTATTTGCATTGCAGTTTTAATACCTAATAAACTTGATGCATATTTGCTAGTCATAAATCTGCACTCGAGAAATCATTTATTAACTATTTGATTTTTATTTGTGTGGACTTGCAGATTCTTTGGTTGTTTGTCATTTTAATGCATCATCCTGGAGGTGTCGCATGAATACTGTAATGCGTTTATGTAATTATTCATCAGGTGCATATTTCATGCATTAAAATAGGCTACTTTTATAATGCATTATATATAAAGGCTGTCAGTGAAGGTGTTTTATTGTGTTTTTAAAACATATTCAATGACGCATTAGCACTTTTTTACTCAGTAGATTTCACCAATAATTACAAAGAAATGGCCAGAAACACTTATGCATCACATTATGTTTATCAGTTTATGTTAAAAATGCATGTACATTGTATATGCAATTCAAGTGCATGAATCTTAAACAATGTTTTGAGGTGTGTGTTGAAATGAAGTGTGTGTGTAGGGCGCAGTGAACACTACACCTATCATCATCAGAGTGTGTGTTGGCATTTAACAGCGTCATTTCCATTCCTCCATCGTGCATTCTCATGGATCAGCTGAGCCCAAACTCTATTATCCTCTTAGTCCTGCGGGACACACACACACACACACACAATGTCCTGCATGCGAACCGTCTACAGAAACACACGCAGCATATCGTTGATATGACGCGCACATCGCGACGCGTGACCCGGCGTCAGATCGCAGGTCTCAGATCAGTCCAGCCCGGAGAAACAGCGCTTAGATGTTCTCATGACATTTACACACTCTGACTCATGCTTCATCGCTCTGGCTAACACACACCACAGCAGCGCAACACACACTAGTTGCAGAACACACGATGAGAATGCAGAATAATATGCAGATTTCAGATGTTTGCTTTCAGCGTTCAGTGCGAACGAACGCAAACGCCTCGCGACGCAACTTCTGAAGCGGACACACACACACACGAGCTGAACAACGGGCACGAGCGTTATTAAACTTGCATATAAGCCACACCTAAAATAAACTTTTGCAATTAAAATGACTCTGTTTACATCCGTTTAATTAAATTATTAAATTATTCTCAACGGATATTAAATAATGCATGTGTATATCACTGACACATGTGTTTTTTTGTAATGCATAATTTTCCTCTAAAAAAAACCTGTGTATTAGTTGAGAATATTGAAATATTGAGAATATTGAACTATCCTGCAGTGGGAATTGTTCTGAACATGAAAGCGAATCCTAAATCTCAGCTAAAATAAACTTGTGATTGTGTTTTTATGCATTTTAAATTATTAAATACCATTAAATGTTATTTCAAATGAAGAATATATATATATATATATATATATATATATATATATATATATATATATATATATATATATATATATATATATATATATATATATATATATATATATATATATATATATTCCCTGTAAAAGCCTGTGTATTAATTGGACTATTAATATCTAATGGTGAGACAAACCCAAATTTTACAGCTAAAAAAAACTTGTGATTGTGTTTTATGCATGCGATTCCTAATTAATCATTGGTTAAATATACATATAATGCATGATTTTGCAGTCTAAAAACCTGTGGATTGGCTGTTAGGAAGATGGTTTATGAAATGGCACCTGTTCACGCACGCACACACACACACACACACACACGGCATGTTGACTGGCATATAAATGCATGTGTGTGTGTGTGAGCTTCTGGCACTCACCGTACACTCCCTGGCACCAGATGCCCTCCAGAATCAGCGTCAGGACCCCTAAAATACTGATAATCCCATCCATCATCGCGTGCCGCTCAACATATCCTGACCGACAGAGTCTCTCCAGAAGGAGATGTGGACGGAACGCGTCACGAAGCGGAGCGGAGCGCGAGGCGACGCGTCAGATCCGCGCGGTTTCCTGCTCAATCTGACAGATGTTCATTCACGGGCTCGGCTAAGGTTCGGCTGAGGTTCGGACGCATCTGTCATCTCGAGTCCATCCGATCCGGAGCTCCTGACCGTCTCAGTGATGATGATGGTGGTGGTGGTGGTGGTGATTGCGCGCCCGCAGCATCAGGACCAGCGGCGCGTCGTGAACGAGCAATGCGCGTGCACCTGGCTGTCCGTCATCTCAACGAGCGCGCGCCGAACATCAGAACAGTTTGGCGGGATTATCGAAGCCGAACTCAAACGAACCGAGTCCGGTGTGTTCGGACAGATGATCGAGGACGAGTGAGAGACACGAGCGACGCGGTGCGCAACAACGCGCTGTGTGTGTGTGTGTGTGTGTGTGTGTGTGTGTGTGTGTGTGTGTGTGTGTGTGTGTGTGTGTGTGTGTGTGTGTGTGTGTGTCTGTGAGAGAGAGAGAGAGAGAGAGAGAGAGAGAGAGAGAGAGAGAGAGAGAGAGAGAGAGAGAGAGAGAGAGAGAGAGAGGCTCATCAGTATGTTGCACTACACACAAAAACACATACAAAATCTCTCTCGCTCTCTCTCTCTCACACTCACACACTCTCACTCACTCGTCTCACTCACTGGTTCACTATATTTGTGGGGACTTTACGTAATTGTTTATACTGCACAAAACTGAATTTTATTTCTACACTATATCTACGCCTAAACACACACACACACACACACTTACTCACTCACACACAAATGTGAACAAACGTAAAGCTATTAATAATGACTAGAATCTATAGTTTTTATGTTTTTATGTTTAAATTTTTAGAATTGAAATTATTGGATTATTATTTAATTATGCTAAAAGATTTTTTATATGATGCATCATTAAATAAAAAAGAAATTGCTTTATTTAGCATACATGGACGTCACCAGCCAGGGAGTTAGAAGCATAACTTATAAATTATAGAAGTTATATTTTTATTAAAAAAAAACATTAGGCCTATAAAGAAAGTATTTTCTCATTAAATAAAGACACTAATTACAGTGATAACTTTAAAGGGCTGTTATAATGACCTTAAATAAGTCTCTGATGTCCCAGAGTGTGTGTGTGCGTGTGTGTGTGAAGGTTTAGCTCAAAATACAGCGATGTCACACACCAACTACAGCGACGTCACACGCCAACTACAGCGACGTCACACGCCAACTACAGCGACGTCACACGCCAACTACAGCGCCGTCATGCGCCAACTACAGCCGACGCCACTGCCAACTACAGCGACGGCCACACTGCCAACTACAGCTGACGCCACGCGGCCAACTACAGCGGACTGCCACGCTGCCGACTACAGCGACGCCATGGCGGCGACTGACAGCGAACTGCCACTGCGACCAACTACAGCTGACCACATGGCCGCGAACTACAGCGAACTGCCGACTGTGGCCAACTGCACAGCCGACTGGCCACGTGGCGAGCTACAGTCGAACTGCCATGTGGCCAGGACTAGCAGCCGATGGCCACGGTGCGATGACAGCTGAACTGCCACTGGCGGCGAACTGACAGTCGACGGCCATGTGCGACTACAGTGAACTGCCACATGCGCCGACTACAGCGACGGCCACATGGCGATGCTACAGCCGACGTGCACACGCGACTACAGCGACTGCCACACGGCGACTATAGCCACCGCCACGTGGACTGACAGTGAGCCACCACATGACCAGCTGACATGACGGCCACATGCGCGAACAACAGCTGACTGCCACATGGCGAACTACAGCTGACGCACATGACCGAACTACAGCCGAACTGCCACATGGCGAACTAGCAGCCGACTGCCACGGCGAGCTACAGCCAACTGCCACATGGCGAACTGCAGCAGCTGACGGCCATGGCGCATGCACAGCTGACGGCCACGCGGCCGAACTACAGCGACGGCCACGGTCCAACTATAGCCGCGGCCGACGATGGCGATGCGACTAGCCGAACTGCCACGTGGCCGACTGCACAGCCGACGGCCACGCGGCGAACTCACAGCGGACGCCACTGGCCAGCGACAGTGACGGCCACGTGGCCGAACTAGCAGTGACTGCCACGGCGCAACGATAGCCGACCGCCACTTGCGACTATAGCCACGGTCACTGCCGCGCAACTACAGCCGACGGCCACTGGCCACGACTGACAGCCACGGCCACGATGGCGAACTGACAGCCGACGCGCCATGACTATAGCCGACGGCCATGGCGGCGAACTAGACAGCGACGGCCATGTGCGCAACTACAGCCGACGGCCACTGCGCCAACAACAGCTGAACGCCACTTGCCAACTAGCAGCGACGGCCACCGTGGCGACTAGCAGCCGTGACGGCCATGGCGCCAGCGACAGTAGCCAGTGACTCGACCACTGGCGAACTACAGCCGACGGCCACTAACGATAGCGACAGCCTGATGCGGCCGCAACTAGCAGCGACCGCCATGGGCGACTAGCAGCCGCAACCGCCACATGGCGACTATAGCCGACGGCCACATGGCGATGTAGCAGCCGACGGCCATGCGGCGACTATAGCGACGGCCACGGCGGCCAACTACAGCGGACGGCCACATGGCGATGCACAGTGACGGCCACATGGCGACTGCACAGTGCGACGGCCATGCGGCGACTATAGCCGACCGCCACATGGCGAATGACAGCCGACGTCACACGGCAACTACAGCGACGAGTCACGCGCGAGCTACAGCCACCGCCACGCGGCCAACTATAGCGACGTCTAGGGCTGTCAACTTTAGTCGTTTAGTCGACTAATCAGTCGATATCGTCTTGGTCGACTGAAATTCTTATTGGTCGACCAGTCGCATTTTTTATTTTTTTTTGCCAATAGAAATACATTTTCAATGATTTACTCCCTGATATTTATTCCTTTATAAAGCAGTTATTTATTACTGTATTCTAAATATAATTAGCCTATGTTTTATCCCCAACTTTAAATGCTTTTAGGCTATTTCTTGTAACTGCGCCACAGTTTAGCGCACACACATAACACACTCGGGAACCGCACCTACTGGCTGCGCTGCTGCTCGCGCTCAGTAAGGGATGTACTGGTAGGTGGTTTTGCTGTATTCATTCAGTTCACGCTACTTTAGTCGACAGAATGTCCAAGAAATCTAAATCTTTTGTCTGGCTACATGTTTGTGGAGGTAGGCGACGGTGGCGACCGCGTTGCTCCATTATGAGCGCGCACATCGCGTGCCTATTTAAAATCAAACTTGAGCGCGCAAAAGACGTGAGCAGCTCTTTTAACGGCTTTATCATACTGACTCAATAGATTGTTTTCTTAATAGGTTTTTATCTGTACACTTGACTCATTTGAAAGTAGCCTAAACAATGTAACAAAACGAAATTAAACTTATATGCTATCTTACAACACAGCCTAGATTTCAGATAGTTTTTTAGGGCTATTTTGTCTGTTGTTTTAAGACGCCTAACAGATCGGCTGGACAAAAGTTAACCCATAGCTTTGTAAGTAAAGAAGAATACAGCCTGTATAAACGAGAGCTTTTGTTAGGATTTTGCATTAAGTGGCAGATAGCAGGTATATTATTTTGTAGCGTGTGGTGTGATCAGGTGCGCGATTGTGACCGTCAGTATAGACCAAGGACAGAGCTCCTCACTTGCAGTTAAACAAATCACTTAATTTTCAAAGAATTGTATTATTATTATAGTTTTATTTATTTTCGATGTTTTTTCGTTGTTGTTTTATAAATGCTCTATGACAATTGTTTAAAAAATGTTCAATCAAAACATCCGTTTTTTTTTTTAGTCGACTAATCGTCGCGCAGGACAAGACCTTGGTCGACTAAGGATTTCTTTGGTTGAATACAGCCCTAGCGACGTCACGGCCGAATACAGCGACCGCCACACACCAACTAGCAGCCGACGCCAGACGCCAGCTCACAGCGACGCCAGGCCAACTGACAGCCGACGTCGCACGCCACACTGCAGCGACTAGCCACCGCGACTGCAGCCAGCACGCCGACTACAGCGCAGACATGGCGACCATAGCAGTGGCAACTACAGCGATGCCACGCGCCAGCTATAGCCGACAGATTGCCATCGCACAGCGACCACATGGCCATGCGCGAGCGCCACCGCGCTACTAGCAGCCACTGCCACCGGCCGACTACAGCCACTGCCATCGGCCGCCCACAGCCATGCATGGCCACTACGGCCACGGCCAGCATACCAGACCGCCACGGTGCCATGTAGGCGCGACCTGGCCACGACTGCCACTACGCCGCACAGTGACCCATGGCCAACTACAGCCACCACAGCTGACTACAGCGAACGCCACACACCAGCTGAGCAGCGATCGCCACACGGCGAACTACAGCGACGGCCACACGCGCAACTACAGCCGACGCCACACTCCAACGTCACAGCTGACGGCCACACGCCAACTGCACAGCGACGGCCACACAGCCACTACAGCGACGCACACGGCCACTACAGCTGACGGCCACATGCGCCAATGTCACAGCCGACCGCCACGGCGAGCTGACAGCGACGCCACACGCCAACTACAGCGACGTCACACGCAACTACAGCCGACGTCACACGCCAACTACAGCGACGTCACACGCCAACTACAGCGACAGTCACACGCCAACTACAGCGACGTCACACAGCCAACTACAGCGACTGTCACACTGCCACTACAGCCGACCGTCACGCTGACTACAGCGACGTCACGCGCCAACTACAGCGACGTCACACGCCAACTACAGCGACTCACACGTCCAACTACAGCGACGTCACACGCGCAACTACCACGTCACACTGCCAACTGACAGCGACGTCACACGCCAACTACAGCGACGTCACACGCCAACTACAGCGACGTCACACACCAACTACAGCGACGCCACCCTGCCAACTACAGCTGACCGCACTCGCCAACTAGCAGCTGACGTCACACGATGCGCACGCCACTACAGCGACTGTCACGTGCCAACTACAGTGACGCACACGCCAATCAGCGCAACCACGGGCCAACTACAGCTAGAAAAGGGAAATCATAATCACACACTCCTTTAAAAGGCATATACTTTAATCAATAGCCCCAAAACTGTGTATTAGTGTTGCTGGGCACAGATACACACACTGTGGTGTCGTTCAGTCCACTATTAAATCTGTTTTCTCGTTTCACACACGCTTCTTTAGGAATACATTCATTCAGGCTGTGGGACACACACACACACACACACACACACACTGTGACTGTGGTTGCTGGTTTTATGTTGAACTCCATCTGTCTTCTGCTTGTGTTTGTGCTCTCTGTCACACACACACACACACACTGAGACACAAACCTCCATCTGTCCATCACACACACAACCTGTTTAAAGTGCCCATGAAACCACACTGTGTGTGTGTGTGTGTGTCGTGCGTGTGCGTGCGTGCGTGCGTGCGTGCGTGCGTGCGTGCGTGTGTGTGTGTGTGTGTGTGTGTGTGTGTGTGTGTGTGTGTGTGTGTGTGTGTGTGTGTGTGTGTGTGTGTGAAATCTGAATGCGACTAAACTAAACTCATTCAAAATTGTGATCCCTACATCCAATCCGATATATAAAAGTAAACTGTATATAATACAGGCGCATCTCACAGAAACATGACCGAATACATTTCAACTCAAAATCAAAAGAAAAAAAAAAAGAGATATTTTACACTGAAAAAAATACTAAATAAAAAATACACTGCATTGTATAACCGCTGTAATGCACAAGGAATATATTAAACATGCTATTTCATAATGACCTGTGAATTTATGCAGATTTAAAAGCATTTAAGTTACTGTAATGCAAAAATACAGTTACTGAATCGAATGCTTATAATATGTATAATGCATTATAAAAATAATTCTGAAGTTAAAATACATTAGAATTTCAGCCGATTACTGGTTGTTTGTCGATGTGTTTTAATGCATTGTCTGTTCTAGAGGTGTAACAGTCAATACTGTATTGCATTTATGTGATTATGTATTACGTGCATTATAGGGTGCATAGTTCATGCATTAAAATACTATTATAAAGCATTATATATAATGTAAAGTTTTAGGATAATTACTACTAGGAATAATAAGAATTTAAAAGTAGCCTACATACATTTTTTTTTTTTTTACAAAATTTTATTTAGATTTATTTTAAAGGGTTTTTCTGTGTGTGTGTGTGTGTGTGTGTGTGTGTGTGTGTGTGTGTGTGTGTGTGTGTGTGTGTGTGTGTGTGTGTGTGTGTGTGTGTGTGTGTGCATGCATTTGTTCGTATGCATAAGCAGCGTGAAATGCTTTCATGCTCAATCTTCTTTTGGTGCATTTATTAAAAAGCAAATCATTCGCATGATGCCTAAACGATGCAGAATGCGTAAGAAATGTTCATTAATATGCAAAACGGGATGCACTTCTTAAGACCCTGAGTGTGTGTGTGTGTGTGTGTGTGGGTCGGGGTTTTCATTAGTAGGTCATTAGTGTGTGTGCATCCTGCATCATATATACAGTATACACACTATAATAAGTGTGTGGAGAGACAGATCAAATCTACATTAATGTTTATAAGGCGTTCTGAGTTTAAAATTGAATAAATATTAAAGTGTCAAAATAACAACAGTTGCACAAATCAGGGTCAAAAGTTTACACACACCTTGAAGAATCTGCTAAATGTTCACAATGTTATGTTTTATTTAGTTCTGTCCTGAATAAGATATTTGACATTAAAGATGTTTATATATAGAATGACCCGTTCACTGGAGTCTCTTGTTGCCTGGAGGATCTTCTGCACATCTCAACCCTTTCCACACGCGACTATCAGATCACACACCACTGCCAGACTCACACAACACACACACTGATCAACACACACTGATCAACACACACTGATCAACACACACTGATCAACACACACTGATCAACACACACTGATCAACACACACTGATCAACACACACTGATCAACACACACTGATCAACACACACTGATCAACACACACTGATCAACACACACTGATCAACACACACTGATCAACACACACTGATCAGACAATACGAGACTGAAACCAAGAACATG